>JAVTVY010035357.1:0-141837 GCA_036873755.1 Hanleya hanleyi | reverse complement strand
TCAGCAACACTCTCGATGTCGGAAATCTGGAAACAAAGGATTAAGTATTTGATCAGTTCATGGACTTTTGAATGACAAACTACATTGTAGAACTATTTCACTCACGAAAAATGCAAACACGAAAAATGAAAGCTACATGTAGATGTGATGGAGAAAACTATAGTATGGTTACATTATGTGATGCACTGTCAATAATGTAATTTATACTTACATTAGCATATGTTTCTGATGTTTCGGCAAACGAACCTTCCTCATCACTGTCGTCTCCTATAACGGCAGAGTCTTCTACAAAATACATGATATATCAATTAGTTAAGAATCATCTCTGTTTACAGCCCCATTCGCACAGTGTGACTTGTAGCAGCAACTTGTAGAATACAAATAATTACTTGCTTTACGAGAATTGGCCTTATAAAATTTACATTCAATCCAAGACACAAACTCAGTATCAAAAATCAATAAATCAATAGCTACCTTAGAATATCTGCTCTGCCCCATAATATGGTCCAACCTGGATTTAAAACCACCAGTGTGAATAGTGGTCTTCTTCGTCTGAAAAGTTAAATAAATTTAATCCATTGTAACATTGTTGCTTAGATATATTTGTTATTTGAATTTATATTGCATATCGTCATTAAATAATATTGCAATGGATCAACGCTAAATGAAAATGCAATCACAATGAAAATATTGAGAATGTACACTAATATGATTTTAACAATGTTCGTCATCCAGTCGTATTGGTCATGTAATATTGCCTGATGCTATTTCCTCTTTGGCGAAGAAGTAATTCAACAATAGATGCTGCATGATTTCCATGATCACATGTCTGCTCCGAGTCGATGAAATGTGCGCCTCGAACATTTCCGATTGGTTGCATGAAATGTTCTCATTTTCAAGATGTGGGTACAGATGTACAATTGAATTATGCAGCAATCCTTAGCCTTGATCAAGAATAGTGTAATAAGTAGACAATTAAAATATAGCCTGTTATCATGGTTATAGGAAATCGATCATAATTTATCCTGCTTTTCCTGGTCACATTTTTATCATAGCAAATATCGGTTATGCCAACAGTGACTGTGTATTTGTTATCAATTTATTTTAATACATATTACTTTGTGATTTCATCAGAACTTTGGTATGGAAATATTCTCAAATCTTCTGGAAATATAAGCAGGAAACGATAAACATTTCAAAACAACAAGTGAGGAGGTCAACTGATTTATTGAGAGCTAACATGCCCCCCCCCCCTCAAACTTCCTAGCAAGTTAAATCCTACTGTTTGACATGAACAGGAAATACACAGCAGTGGTGTGATATAACCTATTTATCTCACCCTCCGGGGTATTTCCTTCAGGGCTGCATGGCCAATCTTCACATGAGGTCCTCAAGCCTGGGCTTTTCCAGCTTACAATGCAACAATGGCAATGGGTAGATCTGAAAGGAATTTTGAGACAGATTGAGTTATGGATACTTCTTTGTGAATTCCAGGCTAAATGAGGCTAACTGATTTATTTCATTAATTTTGACTGCAAATATAAGCTGCAGTAGTTACTGAGAAGATTATCAATTGTTTAATATGCCAAGTGTATGAAGAGAAACTTGTTGACAGTTAAAGCTCATAGAGGGTCCACATTACAACATTCTGAGTTTAACTAGAAATTAGAATTGTTTTGCCAATTAAGTTATAACATTATAATTAGGCCTATATTTATAACTTACTTACCATCACTACATGTAGCTTCACTCATCACCATCTGCAATACAGTTCTTTAAACCCCAATAGTTCCAGCTTAACATGAAAAAATCAACTTTGTTTTCCTGCTGTTGTTGTTATTCTCAAATGACAGCATGGTGGCGCCACCAGTGGCCAATTAAAATATACCGGTACAGGGGAGATAACTCTCCTCAAATTGTTGAACTGATGCCAGCAAGTCAATTGCAAATGTAATAGACTATCAGGAAATAGAATAATATTATCTGTATATAATTGGTGATAATGAAGAGGGTAGAGTATTCATTAATGGACATTTTTTTTCTTGAAAATCATGTTAGAACTGGTGTATTCTTCTAAAATTACTTTCTTCATTATTTCCAATTTGATTATAAAATCTTTGGATACAACGGAAGTAACAGCAGCTCTTAACAAAGATCGGCTGTTCTATCAATTACGGTGCCGTAATTGCCACCCGCGCAACTGATGGATTTTTAACCTAGGCCTCAATGAAGCGTAGCAGGTTTTTACTAAAAATCTTAACTCAAACTTGAGATAAATTTCTACAACTTGGTGAAGAGAAAGATAGTACATCTCTTCAAATTATCATGCTAAAATGGATTCTGAACTATACTTTTTTGAAGTTTTTTCCATATACTTCTGTGTTAAAATTAAGCTTTTCAGAGGGAGGAAAATCCCCCAGTGACATCATTGTATCTACCAAAATGGGGAGGTATTAATTAACACACAATTATATGGGGGAAACTCAGGATATTTCAGCCCCAATTTTAACACATAATGTGACCATATGTACTATATTTCCGTTGATAGCACAGCCGGTATATAACTTTTTGCTCATTCAGGTTAATCAGGGCGAACCGGTAAAAGATCATATTGCACTGTGGGGGGAGTTTGGTTCGCTGGGAAAAGTCATAACATGACGGGCGGAAGTCTTAACGGTATCTGTAAACAATGGTAGCATTAACTATTTGAAACAGCGCGAGCAGAAATGATATTTCAGACCAGTTTAATGCAGTACTGTACCGGTAGAATAAGCCCACTTTATCTTTGATCGGGAAATTAACGCATTAGACAATGTGGAAGACTACCCCCTGTTTTCCAACATTCAACTCTTGTAAATTATTTATTTATATTCGCTGCGATGCATGCTTATTTAGGCCTCCTCTGTCGTCCACTGAAACCCAAAATTCTTTGTTGCGATACACACACATTGTATCAAGCTGTTTCTCTTTTGGAAATGCTATAAAACCAGAGAAGATGAAGAAAAAAGTACTAGATTTATGTTTCCTCATTGTTATTGTTATTCATTATTTAATTATTTATTTTAATATCTAGCGCTGCAAAAGATCTTAAATTAACGAAGAAATGTACCGTGAAATTTAAATAAAACATAGAGTTGATGGGCCGCGAAATCCGTATGGGAAGCGGCCCTTAAACTACAAGTTCAATCAATCAAAAAAAGTACATTTCTACATCTGCTGCCTTATCTGCTGGAAATCACCATGAGGGGATATTTTTTATTCATTGGAAGAAATTTATTTTGTGTCAATAAACAATTGAACTATAAGGTGAAAATTCCCAATTATTAAATTCTGCAGATAGTAAGCTTATACTTTATTTTCTATATTTGATGAACTGTTCAAATTTACTTGATCGATTGTCCAAAAATGTAGATTAATTTTGATCTCAATAAGCTTATTGAACAATCAGATGGTTTACAACAGTATGGACACTTCCTATTTGCGGTCTTAACTATGAATAGTTAAGAACCATATACATCTAAAATGATTACATGGTCAACTAACATTTTATAATGAATCACTTTAGATGTTTTTTGTCTCCTTTGGAGTAAAGCGAATGTAAAGTTTGGTTTTCAAGAAGATTGTTTACCATGTTAGTATTTGTATATATATGCATATTCTGAATCTGTATTTAAGAATTGCATTATTATGTCATTGTATAGTACATTTGCTGATCTCTGCCGTGGACTAACAAATACTGAAATCGAGGTAATGCGCTAACATGCTCCTTTTCTGATTTTTAATTCCATTTCCACAGTTACCAAAATTCCATCGAAGACCCCATTTTACAGAGATTTAAAAAACAGAATCTGTTTAATCTATTAGGATTTACTGCCTCGATGCCTCGATTGATGTAATTAGAAGTCTACAGAAATTCCGAATGTAGAATTTACATGTTTAAATTGGGTTTTAATTTGTGTATCAGAAATTGGATTAAATTAATATCTTCCAATAAATTAATCAATGAAGCATTGTATCAGTTGGATCATATATCATTACATGTATATAAGCTTACATACTCGTGCTAATATTTGCGAATGATAACAGACAAAATACTTTGATTTCTTGCCTTATGTTCAATATTTGTAAATATGTATCATGCAGAAAAAAATAATAAAACAAAAACATTGCTTTTATGAGATTTTTCACATTTTCCACCTATTATGTGCTTTTCTTTACAATGTATGCATGTAAAATGTGTTTGGTTCCTCACACTGTCACATGTGAAGGACAAAAACAATTCTTAATGGATATAATGGCTGTCCTATAGGACACATACATGTTCTATAGCATAGAATAATCCATCCTATAGGACAGATTTTTCTATCCCTTAGGATCCTATAGGACAGAATTATCTGTCCTATAGGATCCTAAGGGACAGAAGTAACTGTCCCATTGGATCCTATAGGACAGATCACCTTTCCCATTGGATCCTATAGGACAGATCATCTGCCCCATTGGATCCTATAGGACAGATCATCTGTCCCATTGGATCCTATAGGATTTTTTGGTAAGGGGCTGTATAATTGAGAAGATCCATCAAGAATTTTCATACGCTCATCTTCGGAAATATGCTGCGAGTTGTGGGAAATGTGCAATTGTAAGGACTATGACGGTCATGTTGCATGCCATACTGGATCTTGGAGCCACAATATAAGTTTTTCAACACAGCGATAAACTATTGTTTCTTGTCACATACTGCTGCAAATAAACTTAGTAAACATTGTATGTAGGTTACCTCTAATAGGCAAACTATTTGAGACCGCTGTTAATGATCACTTCAGGGCATTTTTGACCCACTGATTTGCGAGGAACAGCATGGCTTTAGATCAAAGCGGTCACAGATAGAGTTACAACGGAAATGAACAATAATTCTCAATTACATACGATATACGCAGATTTCTCCAAGGC
Organism: Hanleya hanleyi; assembly: GCA_036873755.1. Classification (NCBI taxonomy): domain Eukaryota; kingdom Metazoa; phylum Mollusca; class Polyplacophora; order Lepidopleurida; family Hanleyidae; genus Hanleya; species Hanleya hanleyi. Next base: position 136,887 of record JAVTVY010035357.1, on the reverse strand, counting down.
CTTCGACAGTGTCTGTCATGAGCTACTTATCCATAAACTGAAAGCATATGGAGTATGTGGGAACATGTTAAATTGGTTTCGATCCTATCTGACTGACAGGAGTCAACGAGTCGTCATACAGGGCAAGGCCTCATGTTGGAGTAATGTGTCCTATGGTGTACCACAGGGGCCGGGGTCCGTTTTGGGCCCGACTTTATTTCTCTTATATGTGAATGATATTCCATCAGTTTTGCTGATGATATCAAGATATTCAAATCTGTAAGATCAGCTAATGATTGTATATTACTACAAGCTGACCTTAACCGTTTGTCCGAATGGTGTAGAAAGTGGAAATTCAATCTGAATGTTTCAAAATGTCTTTTCATAAATTTTAGCCTGAAAAAGATCCTGACCGACTTTACGTGCTACATTGGTTCTGAACAGCTCAAATCTGTATGCGAAATTAAGGATCTAGGTGTGACTTTAACAAACAAACTGAACTATACAAACCATGTTGAAACTGTTGTCAAGAAATGTTTTCAATTGCTTGGATTTTTAAACGTAATTGTCGATCTTTTACCAACATAAATGCCCCAAAATCTTTGTACATATCTTTAATTAGGAGTAAACTGGAATATGCTCGTGAAGTTTGGAACCCACACCAACAGACATTATGTAATAGACTGGAAGCCGTACAGATATCATTTTTTAAATTTCTTTGTTTTAAGTCCTCTGTACCTTATACGGCTAATGATTACTTCTCCCTGTGTCAGCGTTTAAATCTTCCGTCACTTATGAATCGTCGTAAATATTTTGATCTTGTTTTATACAACGTGTGTCAATGGAAATATTAATTGTATTTATCTTACTGGCAAGATATTTTATCGCACACCGCTTCGTTTATCTCGCTCAAACTATTTTAGCCTGAGGCCTGTCGAATTTTAGTGAAGAAAAATCATGTTTTAATTCGTGCTCAGTCACTTTTTAACATATCTATTTCTTCCAACCTTGACATTTTTACCGATATTACGACTTTTAAATCAGAATGCAGGTCCTTATTGTATTGAGTTTAAGCATAGTTGATAGTTTAAGCACATTCAGTTTGTGCAATTCTTAGATTTGCGTTTACACATTACGTATCTTAACTGCCATTTTACTTAATGTATACCATGTCAAGGGCGTAGACAAGTGGAGAAGTTTGGGGGGGCTTAGGAGGAGAGTCTGAGAGGGGGGTATCCCCCCTCGCAGCGTAGATTTTTTTTTGAAAATTGATGGTAAATTGGCGCTAACTGGGAGCATTTGAGCGGTAAAAGATTATAAAAGTTGAACTTTTTTTTTGGCGAAAATATCCTATAACAGTGGCGATCACTACGTGATATACACGGTGAAATGATCATTCAATCCGGAGTTTGCACTATAATTCAAGTTATTTCTTAGACAATACTATCTTGCCTAGATAGCAGGGCCGGTGCATTGATGCGTGGTTGATCGCATGAGTTCTGATGTTCGTTCTGAAGTTGCCAAACTTATCAAAAATTTAAGCTTAGTGGTCCTTTCTCGGAATAGTAGAGAAAATTATCCATATTCATCAAATGTACACCAGTTATATAGTGACTTTGTGTCTGGGTTAGATGTTTAACCTTTATTTCTAGGGTTTCTCCGTATAAATTATTCGAGAGTTCCTATCTCTCGTTTGTGAATAAATAAATACTCAACAAATGACTGGGATCTCAATCAAAAAAAAAGTTTATAGTGAAAAAGTTATGAAACATGGCAGTGTGACTAACGTCACAGGACCTACGAAGTACAGTAGGCATTAGGACTCGAACGCGAACTGAACTCTTGGAAATCCCCACCCCCAGTTGAAATCCTGCCTATATTAAGATGGGCACCGCCCAAGTCAGAATCGCCAGTGATTTTCATCAAAAATCACCAGGAATTTTCATTAAAAGTAGATCAGCTCAGAACTTGTTGGTAACAGTCTTCTAATGCGCCTTCATTCCAAAATTAAATAACGATCGCCGATTTAATTTTACAATTTTTTAACTAAAGGAAACAGATTGAATAATAAAGGTTCAGTAGATTTCAAGCTTTACGTGTGAAAATACATTTACATCTCTTTAACGGTTTTCAGTGCCCTTGTCCAGGATCAAAACAACTTTTTGAATCACATTATTTTCCCAACAATACAACAAATTTTTATATATAATACTATAATAGAAAGGTAGCATTTATGTAGTTTACAGTAATTCAACTCAAGACCAACACCTTCTCTGCACAAGATAATAATGATTCTATGTCATTCTCCTGAGCATAACCGGTACAAAGACGAATAAATAGCGTATCTACATCACATTGTTATCTAGATTAGTGGGTAATTTGACATGAATTTGAGACCTGATGTGGTCAGTGATGAAATGTTTGGATGTGAAATAGGATACACGTTAAAGGCCACAGTTTACATATATCTATAACAATATACTGAATTGTGTGTATTGAGGCTGCCATAGCGGTGTAGATAAATGCACTAACAAATGATGGAAAATTAGCATTTCCTATTTCATACATGGCAGATATATATGAGACAACACATTTTGGGTATTGGCAATCTGATGAATGTACTATTCCGGTTTTCTTGTTTCACATTATATTCTATGGCGGTTGATCGGTGATTTTCTTCATTGATAAACGTTAAACCACCTCAGCTTCGTTGTGTGAATCGGAATTGCATTGCTGTGACACACCAACACACCCCGTGGCAGTGATTCAAGGAATCAAAATGGATCAAGATTTGAAATGACAAGAAAAATTTAGACATATTTTGTTTACACATGTAATTTTTTGTTTAAATCATATCCAAGTGTGATATATAGTCAATATTCAAGAGGTACAAAAAAACTCAAGTTATCATATTTTCACATCATGATCAAAGTTACTATCCATCTATCCATCTACTAAGGATTCCCCCTTTGGATTTGAGAGAAAAATCCGAGAGCGGGAATTATTCTGGATGCTAGAACTTGGGTCGGTGTTTCCGTTTGGTTTAAATGATAATGTCAGTGGGTTCGGCAATGCTACAAACCGCCGTTCAAATATATCCAACATTACCCAACTATTTAAACCCCATCAACGGAAACAACGCAGCCATGGTTGGCGAAAGTTTAATAGTTCGATGATTCACGATCATATCACTTTAAATTACTTAGTGGGTTTAACTAACGCACCCAATAGTATACATAGCTTACGTACAGTTCTGTATGCGTTACCTCTGAAAGCTTTAAATCAAATAGCCAGAGATATACAACAATCTGCGTCTTCAGGAAATATAATACCATCCAAAATCAGTAAAGTATGTCAAGATATAGCGTATTTTCGGTTGTATCGTCCAGTGAACATAATCGAAACATCTCAAGATCGGCTTTTCTTGAAACTCAACTACTTAGATAAGGACTGGACATCATTAATTTACCTCGAATCCTGAATGATCCAGAGGTACGCAACGCTGTACCAAACTATTTCAAGTTCACAGAACCTCCTTGCATTTCATATAAGTATACTAAATCTATAGCCACCAAAATATTCAATTACTCCAATGCTGTCCAGGAGTTTGACTGGAACTTATACACGTTAGGAGGCTATAGTTGTGATTGTGAATTGTCGAACTTTATCTATACACCATGCAAGCATATTGTGACTGGTGACCTTGATGTGGTGAGTGATAAGGATCTGAAATTACTCTTGATGAAAGGACCTAAATATAGAGAGCCAAGAAGAATAAATCTGAAGGCGGACCAGAAGATAGTCCTGACTGCATTAGAACAGTACGTTATTGATTGGTCTAAGCGAGAAAAAGTTGAATCTACAGTACTCACTGATTGGCTGGACCTCACCAAGAGCAAGGTCGTTGAAACAATCCGCCATATTGACAGAAGCACTCTTCCCCAAACAAAACAAGTACTGGGAAACCTCAATTCGCAAGAAGTTCTAGCAAATCTCCAGAGTAAATTCGTCATAGTCCCAGCAGACAAAGCTCCGAATAATATAATATTCATATGTAAATATTACTATTACCAGGTGCTGGTTAAAGAATTGAGTGTAGATATATCTTCATCAAATACATCTACTTACTCCCAAACTGCATTTAATCTGGAAGATTTATTTAACAATCACAAAAAGTTTCTCAGGGAAAGAGGTATTTGTCTTCCAACCAATCATAGCGACATACCAAAAATATACTGGACTCCCAAAATGCATAAATCTCCATACAAAGCTAGATTCATAGCTGGTTCTAGAAGCTGCACCACCAAGCTTCTTTCAACCCTATTGACGAGGGCCCTTCAGGAGGTAAAAGCATTTTGGGAAAGGTATTGCGCCACTATTTTCAAGAACTCGGGCGTTGAATGTATGTGGATATTGAAAAACTCAAAATGTCTTACGGAAGAACTTGATGCTAAAAGGTCACATACCGTATAGACATGTATCCACATGGGATTTCTCGACTCTCTATATCACAATCCCTCATCAGGACCTTATTGACCGTCTAAGTTCATTAATAGTATCTGTGTTCAAGAAAACTGATCGTAGATATATTAATGTCGGAAGCCATAAAGCATTCTTTAGCTCGACTACATACAAGAGATATCATTCATGGGATGTTTCTTTGTTTATAGGGATTGCTTGAATTTCTCATTAAAAATATCTATGTGAAATTTGGCAACACAATATATCAGCAGCATATAGGTATTCCAATGGGTACTAATTGTGCACCCCTGTTGGCTGACCTGTATCTGTTCTCTTATGAATATGACTATATGCTGGCGCTTTCAAAAACCAGTGCGATCCTCAAAGCCCGTTTCCTTCTCATTCACCAAACGCTATATAGACGATCTTCTCGCTGTGGATAATCGCTATATAAATGACGCAGTGAAGGATATATATCCACCTTCACTGGATTTGAAGGAAACTACAGATAGCCTACAGGCACATCATATTTAGATCTATATCTCTAAAAAAATGAAGCGGGCATTCTCTCTCGTCGACTTCATGACAAAAGAGATGATTACAATTTCGACATCGTAAACTATCCCTTTCTGGACAGTAATATTCCAGTGGGATCTGCATATGGGGTATACATATCTCGCCTAGTAGCATTTGCTAGATCCTGTGTTAAATGTGACGATTTTAATCAACGTCACAAAACATTGTTGCAGAAACTTATAAAACAGGGCTACACCACCAAAGCGCCTCCACTCAAAGTGTCTCAAATTTGGCGATACATATCGCATGCTGATAGCAAAATACGAACGTAGCGTGCAAGATCTATGGCGTTACATTTCGTAACTTGTGTCTAATTCCGCTTAACCCGGGGCTAGGGGCCGTATGAGCCCATGTACTTCAAGATCACTCATGGTACTCATATGAACAGTCACAATCAAAGCGTGACTGAGGTACATCATTTTTAGATGACGACTCTATAACGAATATTATGGATTAAGAATACTGATCAGCGATACGGTTGATATTTTGGAACATCATGATGTCTTGCCGGCATCATTGAAAACTGTTGACCGCTTCTCTCTTGCAGGAAACAAGCCTATGTTTATGTATACTTTTGTCTTTTGAATTTGGTGCTAATACTGTTATATGGAAATGGAATAGGTCTTTGGATTATGGACGCGGATATTCTCTAATGGACGACGGCTGGATTATGAATGACGGACTAGACGCTTGTAATTTATCTAGTTAAATTCTACCAAAAGAAGACCCTTTAAACATGCCGTCATGGCTTTGTTTCACCCTCAGTAAACTGTTATCATTGTCGCTCACACAGACTAATCTGAAGGATGGTACCACATCTTTCTTTCACCTGCTGGGTTATTGCACCAGGCTGACTTAATTGGTTGATGTAGGATATTTCACCATTAGTGGGTAATTTGACATGAATTTGAGACCTGATGTGGTCAGTGATGAAATGTTTGGATGTGAAATAGGATACACGTTAAAGGCCACAGTTTACATATATCTATAACAATATACTGAATTGTGTGTATTGAGGCTGCCAAGTTGGTAATAGCAGTGTAGATAAATGCACTAACAAATGATGGAAAATTAGCATTTCCTATTTCATACATGGCAGTGTGACTAACGTCACAGGACCTACGAAGTACAGTAGGCATTAGGACTCGAACGCGAACTGAACTCTTGGAAATCCCCACCCCCAGTTGAAATCCTGCCTATATTAAGATGGGCACCGCCCAAGTCAGAATCGCCAGTGATTTTCATCAAAAATCACCAGAAATTTTCATCAGAAGTAGGTCAGCTCAGAACTTGTTGGTAACAGTCTCCTAATGCGCCTTCATTCCAAAATAAATAACACTCGCCGATTTAATTTTACAATTTTTAATTAAAGGAAACAGATTGAATAATATAGGTTCAGTAGATTTCAAGCTTTACGTGTGAAAATACATTTACATCTCTTTAATGGTTTTCAGTGCCCTTGTACAGGATCAAAACAACTTTTTGAATCACATTATTTTCCCAACAATACAACAAATTTTTTATATATAGTACTATAGTAGAAAGGTAGCATTTATGTAGTTTACGGTAATTCAACTCAAGACCAACACCTTCTATGCACAAGATAATAATGATTCTATGTCATTCTCCTGAGTATAACCGGTACAAAGACGAGTAAATAGCGTCTCTACATCACGTTGTTATCTAGATATATGAGACAACACATTTTGGGCATCGGCAATCTGATGAATGTACTATTCCGGTTTTCTTGTTTCACATTATATTCTATGGCGGTTGATCGGTGATTTTCTTCATTGATAAACGTTAAACCACATAGCTTTAACTAATTCTGCTAGGCTGTCTTCATTCAGACTGTACAGCCTACACAGTCCACAGAAAATACACCGCACATTCTTGTACTCCCAGCCTTATCACATTTGATGGCAAGTTTAGCGGGCTGTTGAATGTCTAAGCTAGGAAATGTTCCAGGGTAGTTGACAGGCATGCAATAATATACTATAGTATCTGCTATACAGGACACCGACCACTGTAATTTGATGTGACAAGCAGCAGGAGTAGAAACCAGCCTTATCTCAGTGGGCTTGGATATAAATCACTGTTAAAAACCACAAGGCTCGGATAGAGCCTCTCTCTGTGTTTGTTTCAAGGACAAGCCTTAATGACTTTTAAATCCACTGATAAGGCTTCATGGTCATAAAAGGAACATGATACTGTTAAAGGCCACATGGATGGTATGTATCTATAACAATATACTGAAGTGTTAATTATAAATCTAATTTTAATCAGAATTATTTCAGCTCAGAACTTGCTGGTAACAATGCCCTAATGCACGTTCATGCCAAAAATCAAGGTTCTAATGTTAACGGTTCTCCTTATTTTGCCGACGAAAGGATTCGGATGGACTGACTCACTCACTCACTCACTCATTACCGGACAATTTGCGATCTGTAGCCTACTTCGTAGGAAAAAACAATTACGGATGGGATATCCCACCACTGTGTTATATTTACAGTGAAACATACAGCCAAGGGTTCCCGATGGGCATGACAGTGTACTCGCTGAGCCATCAATAACTAATAAAAAAAATAATTATAAATCAAATTTTAATCAGAATTCGGTCAACTCAGAACTTGCTGGTAACAATGCCCTAATGCACGTTCATGCCAAAAATCAAGGTTCTAATGTCAACGGTTCTCCTTATTTTGCCGACGAAAGGATTCGGATGGACTGACTCACTCATTACCGGACAATTTGCGATCTGTAGCCTACTTCGTAGGAATATGTAACTGTTTTTCGTAGAACGGAGAACATTGTTGTGTGAAATGAATTCTGGAAGCAAGGTTGGATGAGATTATAAGTAGTTTCAAAAGATGAATGGAAATTAAAAATGATGCGCATATATCAATCCAGCTTGTCAAGAGAATCCGATTTCGGATTGCTTTTCCTTACATGGCAGTGTGACTAACGTCACAGGACCTACGAAGTACAGTAGGCATTAGGACTCGAACGCGAACTGAACTCTTGGAAATCCCCACCCCCAGTTGAAATCCTGCCTATATTAAGATGGGCACCGCCCAAGTCAGAATCGCCAGTGATTTTCATCAAAAATCACCAGAAATTTTCATCAAAAGTAGGTCAGCTCAGAACTTGTTGGTAACAGTCTCCTAATGCGCCTTCATTCCAAAAATAAATAACGATCGCCGATTTAATTTTACAATTTTTTAATTAAAGGAAACAGATTGAATAATATAGGTTCAGTAGATTTCAAGCTTTACGTGTGAAAATACATTTACATCTCTTTAATGGTTTTCAGTGCCCTTGTACAGGATCAAAACAACTTTTGAATCACATTATTTTCCCAACAATACAACAAATTTTTATATATAGTACTATAGTAGAAAGGTAGCATTTATGTAGTTTACGGTAATTCAACTCAAGACCAACACCTTCTATGCACAAGATAATAATGATTCTATGTCATTCTCCTGAGCATAACCGGTACAAAGACGAATAAATAGCGTCTCTACATCACGTTGTTTATCTAGATATATGAGATAACACATTTTGGGCATCGGCAATCTGATGAATGTACTATTCCGGTTTTCTTGTTTCACATTATATTCTATGGCGGTTGATCGGTGATTTCCTTCATTGATAAACGTTAAACCACCTCAGCTTCGTTATGGAAACAGCGCTGATTGTTTGAGGGTATATGCAGTAGTTAAGATTAACCTCAGTAATAGGGCCATGTGGCATACAGTGAGACAGGGTATTTTTAGCTGTGGGTAATTTGACCTGAATTTGAAGGCTCACGGCTGGTGTGGCCAATGTGAAATAGGATACACGTTAAAGGCTACAGTTCACATATATCTATAACAATATACTGAAGTGTTAATTATCAATCTAATTTTAATCAGAATTATTTCAGGTCAGAACTTGCTGGTAACAATGCCCTAATGCACGTTCATGCCAAAAATCAAGGTTCTAATGTCAACGGTTCTCCTTATTTTGCCGACGAAAGGATTCGGATGGACTGACTCATTACCGGACAATTTGCGATCTGTAGCCTACTTCGTAGGAATATAAGCATGAAAATATAACATGAGCAGTGTGACTAACGTCACAGGACCTACGAAGTAGAGTAGGCATTAGGACTCGAACGCGAACTGAACTCTTGGAAATCCCCACCCCCAGTTGAAATCCTGCCTATATTAAGATGGGCACCGCCCAAGTCAGAATCGCCAGTGATTTTCATCAAAAATCACCAGGAATTTTCATTAAAAGTAGATCAGCTCAGAACTTGTTGGTAACAGTCTTCTAATGCGCCTTCATTCCAAAATTAAATAACGATCGCCGATTTAATTTTACAATTTTTTAACTAAAGGAAACAGATTGAATAATAAAGGTTCAGTAGATTTCAAGCTTTACGTGTGAAAATACATTTACATCTCTTTAATGGTTTTCAGTGCCCTTGTCCAGGATCAAAACAACTTTTTGAATCACATTATTTTCCCAACAATACAACAAATTTTTATATATAGTACTACAGTAGAAAGGTAGCATTTATGTAGTTTACGGTAATTCAACTCAAGACCAACACCTTCTCTGCACAAGATAATAATGATTCTATGTCATTCTCCTGAGCATAACCGGTACAAAGACGAATAAATAGCGTATCTACATCACATTGTTATCTAGATTAGTGGGTAATTTGACATGAATTTGAGACCTGATGTGGTCAGTGATGAAATGTTTGGATGTGAAATAGGATACACGTTAAAGGCCACAGTTTACATATATCTATAACAATATACTGAATTGTGTGTATTGAGGCTGCCATAGCGGTGTAGATAAATGCACTAACAAATGATGGAAAATTAGCATTTCCTATTTCATACATGGCAGATATATATGAGACAACACATTTTGGGTATTGGCAATCTGATGAATGTACTATTCCGGTTTTCTTGTTTCACATTATATTCTATGGCGGTTGATCGGTGATTTTCTTCATTGATAAACGTTAAACCACCTCAGCTTCGTTGTGTGAATCGGAATTGCATTGCTGTGACACACCAACACACCCCGTGGCAGTGATACTGTATCCCCTAATCAAGGAATCAAAATGGATCAAGATTTGAAATGACAAGAAAAATTTAGACATATTTTGTTTACACATGTAATTTTTTGTTTAAATCATATCCAAGTGTGATATATAGTCAATATTCAAGAGGTACAAAAAAAACTCAAGTTATCATATTTTCACATCATGATCAAAGTTACTTTATCTAGTTAAATTCTACCAAAAGAAGACCCTTTAAACATGCCGTCATGGCTTTGTTTCACCCTCAGTAAACTGTTATCATTGTCGCTCACACAGACTAATCTGAAGGATGGTACCACATCTTTCTTTCACCTGCTGGGTTATTGCACCAGGCTGACTTAATTGGTTGATGTAGGATATTTCACCATTAGTGGGTAATTTGACATGAATTTGAGACCTGATGTGGTCAGTGATGAAATGTTTGGATGTGAAATAGGATACACGTTAAAGGCCACAGTTTACATATATCTATAACAATATACTGAATTGTGTGTATTGAGGCTGCCATAGCGGTGTAGATAAATACACTAACAAATGATGGAAAATTAGCATTTCCTATTTCATACATGGCAGTGTGACTAACGTCACAGGACCTACGAAGTACAGTAGGCATTAGGACTCGAACGCGAACTGAACTCTTGGAAATCCCCACCCCCAGTTGAAATCCTGCCTATATTAAGATGGGCACCGCCCAAGTCAGAATCGCCAGTGATTTTCATCAAAAATCACCAGAAATTTTCATCAAAAGTAGGTCAGCTCAGAACTTGTTGGTAACAGTCTCCTAATGCGCCTTCATTCAAAAATAAATAACACTCGCCGATTTAATTTTGCAATTTTTTAATTAAAGGAAACAGATTGAATAATATAGGTTCAGTAGATTTCAAGCTTTACGTGTGAAAATACATTTACATCTCTTTAATGGTTTTCAGTGCCCTTGTCCAGGATCAAAACAACTTTTTGAATCACATTATTTTCCCAACAATACAACAAATTTTTATATATAGTACTATAGTAGAAAGGTAGCATTTATGTAGTTTACGGTAATTCAACTCAAGACCAACACCTTCTATGCACAGATAATAATGATTCTATGTCATTCTCCTGAGCATAACCGGTACAAAGACGAGTAAATAGCGTCTCTACATCACGTTGTTATCTAGATATATGAGACAACACATTTTGGGCATCGGCAATCTGATGAATGTACTATTCCGGTTTTCTTGTTTCACATTATATTCTATGGCGGTTGATCGGTGATTTTCTTCATTGATAAACGTTAAACCACCTAGCTTTAACTAATTCTGCTAGGCTGTCTTCATTCAGACTGTACAGCCTACACAGTCCACAGAAAATACACCGCACATTCTTGTACTCCCAGCCTTATCACATTTGATGGCAAGTTTAGCGGGCTGTTTAATGTCTAAGCTAGGAAATGTTCCAGGGTAGTTGACAGGCATGCAATAATATACTATAGTATCTGCTATACAGGACACCGACCACTGTAATTTGATGTGACAAGCAGCAGGAGTAGAAACCAGCCTTATCTCAGTGGGCTTGGATATAAATCACTGTTAAAAACCACAAGGCTCGGATAGAGCCTCTCTCTGTGTTTGTTCCAAGGACAAGCCTTAATGACTTTTAAATCCACTGATAAGGCTTCATGGTCATAAAAGGAACATGATACTGTTAAAGGCCACATGGATGGTATGTATCTATAACAATATACTGAAGTGTTAATTATAAATCTAATTTTAATCAGAATTATTTCAGATCAGAACTTGCTGGTAACAATGCCCTAATGCACTTGCATGCCAAAAATCAAGGTTCTAATGTTAACGGTTCTCCTTATTTTGCCGACGAAAGGATTCGGATGGACTGACTCACTCACTCACTCACTCATTACCGGACAATTTGCGATCTGTAGCCTACTTCGTAGGAAAAAACAATTACGGATGGGATATCCCACCACTGTGTTATATTTACAGTGAAACTTACAGCCAAGGGTTCCCGATGGGCATGACAGTGTACTCGCTGAGCCATCAATAACTAATAAAAAAAATAATTATAAATCAAATTTTAATCAGAATTCGGTCAACTCAGAACTTGCTGGTAACAATGCCCTAATGCACGTTCATGCCAAAAATCAAGGTTCTAATGTCAACGGTTCTCCTTATTTTGCCGACGAAAGGATTCGGATGGACTGACTCACTCATTACCGGACAATTTGCGATCTGTAGCCTACTTCGTAGGAATATGTAACTGTTTTTCGTAGAACGGAGAACATTGTTGTGTGCAATGAATTCTGGAAGCAAGGTTGGATGAGATTATAAGTAGTTTCAAAAGATGAATGGAAATTAAAAATGATGCGCATATATCAATCCAGCTTGTCAAGAGAATCCGATTTCGGATTGCTTTTCCTTACATGGCAGTGTGACTAACGTCACAGGACCTACGAAGTACAGTAGGCATTAGGACTCGAACGCGAACTGAACTCTTGGAAATCCCCACCCCCAGTTGAAATCCTGCCTATATTAAGATGGGCACCGCCCAAGTCAGAATCGCCAGTGATTTTCATCAAAAATCACCAGAAATTTTCATCAAAAGTAGGTCAGCTCAGAACTTGTTGGTAACAGTCTCTTAATGCGCCTTCATTCCAAAATAAATAACACTCGCTGATTTAATTTTACAATTTTTTAATTAAAGGAAACACATTGAATAATATAGGTTCAGTAGATTTCAAGCTTTACGTGTGAAAATACATTTACATCTCTTTAATGGTTTTCAGTGCCCTTGTACAGGATCAAAACAACTTTTTGAATCACATTATTTTCCCAACAATACAACAAATTTTTATATATAGTACTATAGTAGAAAGATAGCATTTATGTAGTTTACGGTAATTCAACTCAAGACCAACACCTTCTATGCACAAGATTCTATGTCATTCTCCTGAGCATAACCGGTACAAAGAGGAATAAATAGCGTCTCTACATCACGTTGTTATCTAGACATATGAGACAACACATTTTGGGCATCGGCAATCTGATGAATGTACTATTCCGGTTTTCTTGTTTCACATTATATTCTATGGCGGTTGATCGGTGATTTTCTTCATTGATAAACGTTAAACCACCTCAGCTTCGTTATGGAAACAGCGCTGATCGTTTGAGGGTATATGCAGTAGTTAAGATTAACCTCAGTAATAGGGCCATGTGGCATACAGTGAGACAGGGTATTTTTAGCTGTGGGTAATTTGACCTGAATTTGAAGGCTCAAGGCTGGTGTGGCCAATGTGAAATAGGATACACGTTAAAGGCTACAGTTCACATATATCTATAACAATATACTGAAGTGTTAATTATCAATCTAATTTTAATCAGAATTATTTCAGGTCAGAACTTGCTGGTAACAATGCCCTAATGCACGTTCATGCCAAAAATCAAGGTTCTAATGTCAACGGTTCTCCTTATTTTGCCGACGAAAGGATTCGGATGGACTGACTCATTACCGGACAATTTGCGATCTGTAGCCTACTTCGTAGGAATATAAGCATGAAAATATAACATGAGCAGTGTGACTAACGTCACAGGACCTACGAAGTAGAGTAGGCATTAGGACTCGAACGCGAACTCAACTCTTGGAAATCCCCACCCCCAGTTGAAATCCTGCCTATATTAAGATGGGCACCACCCAAGTCAGAATCGCCAGTGATTTTCATCAAAAATCACCAGGAATTTTCATTAAAAGTAGATCAGCTCAGAACTTGTTGGTAACAGTCTTCTAATGCGCCTTCATTCCAAAATTAAATAACGATCGCCGATTTAATTTTACAATTTTTTAACTAAAGGAAACAGGTTGAATAATAAAGGTTCAGTAGATTTCAAGCTTTACGTGTGAAAATACATTTACATCTCTTTAATGGTTTTCAGTGCCCTTGTCCAGGATCAAAACAACTTTTTGAATCACATTATTTTCCCAACAATACAACAAATTTTTATATATAGTACTACAGTAGAAAGGTAGCATTTATACGTAGTTTACGGTAATTCAGCTCAAGACCAACACCTTCTCTGCACAAGATAATAATGATTCTATGTCATTCTCCTGAGCATAACCGGTACAAAGACGAATAAATAGCGTATCTACATCACATTGTTATCTAGATATATGAGACAACACATTTTGGGTATTGGCAATCTGATGAATGTACTATTCCGGTTTTCTTGCTTCACATTATATTCTATGGCGGTTGATCGATGATTTTCTTCATTGATAAACGTTAAACCACCTCAGCTTCGTTGTGTGAATCGGAATTGCATTGCTGTGACACACCAACACACCCCGTGGCAGTGATTCTGTATCCCCTAATCAAGGAATCAAAATGGATCAAGATTTGAAATGACAAGAAAAATTTAGACATATTTTGTTTACACATGTAATTTTTTGTTTAAATCATATCCAAGTGTGATATATAGTCAATATTCAAGAGGTACAAAAAAACTCAAGTTATCATATTTTCACATCATGATCAAAGTTACTTTATCTAGTTAAATTCTACCAAAAGAAGACCCTTTAAACATGCCGTCATGGCTTTGTTTCACCCTCAGTAAACTGTTATCATTGTCGCTCACACAGACTAATCTGAAGGATGGTACCACATCTTTCTTTCACCTGCTGGGTTATTGCACCAGGCTGACTTAATTGGTTGATGTAGGATATTTCACCATTAGTGGGTAATTTGACATGAATTTGAGACCTGATGTGGTCAGTGATGAAATGTTTGGATGTGAAATAGGATACACGTTAAAGGCCACAGTTTACATATATCTATAACAATATACTGAATTGTGTGTATTGAGGCTGCCATAGCGGTGTAGATAAATACACTAACAAATGATGGAAAATTAGCATTTCCTATTTCATACATGGCAGTGTGACTAACGTCACAGGACCTACGAAGTACAGTAGGCATTAGGACTCGAACGCGAACTGAACTCTTGGAAATCCCCACCCCAGTTGAAATCCTGCCTATATTAAGATGGGCACCGCCCAAGTCAGAATCGCCAGTGATTTTCATCAAAAATCACCAGAAATTTTCATCAAAAGTAGGTCAGCTCAGAACTTGTTGGTAACAGTCTCCTAATGCGCCTTCATCCCAAAATAAATAACACTCGCCGATTTAATTTTATAATTTTTTAATTAAAGGAAACAGATTGAATAATATAGGTTCAGTAGATTTCAAGCTTTACGTGTAAAAATACATTTACATCTCTTTAATGGTTTTCAGTGCCCTTGTACAGGATCAAAACAACTTTTTGAATCACATTATTTTCTCAACAATACAACAAATTTTTATATATAGTACTATAGTAGAAAGGTAGCATTTATGTAGTTTACGGTAATTCAACTCAAGACCAACACCTTCTATGCACAAGATAATAATGATTCTATGTCATTCTCCTGAGCATAACTGGTACAAAGACGAGTAAATAGCGTCTCTACATCACGTTGTTGTCTAGATATATGAGACAACACATTTTGGGCATCGGCAATCTGATGAATGTACTATTCCGGTTTTCTTGTTTCACATTATATTCTATGGCGGTTGATCGGTGATTTTCTTCATTGATAAACGTTAAACCACCTCAGCTTCGTTATGGAAACAGCGCTGATTGTTTGAGGGTATATGCAGTAGTTAAGATTAACCTCAGTAATAGGGCCATGTGGCATACAGTGAGACAGGGTATTTTTAGCTGTGGGTAATTTGACCTGAATTTGAAGGCTCAAGCCTGGTGTAGCCAATGTGAAATAGGATACACGTTAAAGGCTACAGTTCACATATATCTATAACAATATACTGAAGTGTTAATTATCAATCTAATTTTAATCAGAATTATTTCAGATCAGAACTTGCTGGTAACAATGCCCTAATGCACGTTCATGCCAAAAATCAAGGTTCTAATGTCAACGGTTCTCCTTATTTTTCCGACGAAAGGATTTGGATGGACTGACTGACTGCCTGACTGACTCATTACCGGACAATTTGCGATCTGTAGCCTACTTCGTAGGAATAACTAGAGATACGTGTTGTAAATCACTTCAGAAAATTATGTAATTGGTGATATATGACAACGATACACGTAAAAATTTGCGTAAAGCAGACAAAAGTCTATACGTTGCTACCCTGCCGTTCAAAAAAAAATTAACCAGTGGCAGTAAAAACTGATCAAAGGTCGTATTTAGGGGCGATAACTCTGTTAACCCAATTCCTGGTTATCTCCCCTGTTTTGAACATTTAGATCAATTATTCAATCTGCCCCTAAATAAATTCTGCTTTTCAGTCTCTTCACACGGCCGATGGAGATTCCCGGACATTCCCAGAGATGTCATTTTAACATTGAAGTGACTGAAAAGCAGAATTTATTTAGGGGCAGATAACTGATCCTAATGTTCAAATCAGGGGCGATAACCAAGAATTGGGCCAACATAATTATCGCCCTTAAATGCGACCTTTAATCAGTTTGAAAATATTAGCGAAAGCATTTTGTAGATCAATATTTCGTCATATATTTATTCGTGTCATCATCAGGATCACCATTCCTGATGATGACATTGATCTACAAAATGCTTTTCGCTAATATTTTCGTATTCACTTTCCTCCTTATTATGCCAAGTTAATCAGTAGATCCAAACACTTTAATCAGTTTTATATACTACTATCCTTCCAATAGATCAGCTGTTCCATCTGTTGTCAACGACTCTTGCAACTGGGGTGCGGATCGCTATGCTTTTACGTTGTCTGGCACCCGTTTTTCTCCATAAATTAATTTCTGAACGTCGAAAAATTCTGAAACTTCAGTATGTTTTGTGAAATAGCCATCCTCCGATAATTTCTGAAAATCTTTCACCGGGAGTACAGATTTTTTTTATTTATGGCAATTTATCCGTATTTCCTAATGTTAATCTTATGGGAGCCGTCCCCCAGTTACGGTCTGGAAGTGACAATAACCATAATATATTTGTTGGTCTCCAAAATGACTATTAATAAAGGATTTCAAAAGATTGCCAAAATCTAATCTTATAAGCGGACAGTCAAGAGCATTATGAATCAAAGTATCGTTACACCAATTACACACGAGTTAACAAAATTTTATGCTTGTACAAATCATAATTAGTAGGATATATATTATGCAAAATCTTGTACTTTCTCCTTGTTTTCCACATTCAATGAACGTGACTGGAGTCATATTTGGTGGTTCTTAACCATTTCATTTTCATTCTCGTTAATTACAATTGAAGTTTTACCGTACCTCGACCCAGAGACCATACAGTAAAGGATATATACATGGTATCTATACTCGACTTCAAGAATTGAAAATTTGCATTATATCTTAGGATGAGTTATTTAAATATCACTCACACTGGAAATGCCAAATCAAAACTAACTCTGGGAAGATCTTGCATAAAAGTTCCGTCTCAATAATATTTTCACGCGATTTCTCTATTTCATTTCACAATTTATAGATATCATAATTAAGCTAGTCCAGTCTATATTGATAACATGTTTGTCTTAAATCTAACAATTCCCCCACCCCCTTCCTATTATATCACGAATATAAACAATTATTGTTTAATAACATGATCGAACGGATAAGGATTGTTTTTTATATAAACTATTTGATTATTTCATCTGATAAAGGATATCTCTATCCTCAATCAATATTTCTTTCAAACGTTCTAGATCTAAGATTTGTTGATAGAACAATGGACTTGGTACTTTCAATATGTTCACACATAAATTACAACAAGAATCCAAGATCCCCAATCATGTCAAATATCTGTGTTAGAATTATTTTCGAAAACGTTTCTTCTGAATTCTGAATTTTTTTTTTATCTACACAAAATTTGTTCATTTAGAGTGAAATCTGGGACATTTAATTCCTCCAAAGACTTTTATCATTTATGAGTATAGTTCCTTTAAATTTCTCACCTTTGTTATTCCATATAAATTTGAATAATGTCGTATTTATCATTTTACAGAATGTGGAACTAACAGGGATCATACTAGCCTGATAATATAAGCCTCGATATATCCATACGATAGGTCATACATAGTCATGCTTTTTATTTTCATTTATCTTACGTTTTATTATTTATTTAGTTATTATTATTATTATTATTATTTTATTTTATTTTATTTTTATTTAAGCCCTGGAACAAGCTACTGAGCATTTATTCATTGCTCTGGCTATGATTTTACAATATATCCTTACAATGCCCACGTAGCCTGGGTGTTAGGGTAGCACAAATTATATTTCTTAGTTCAATTTATTTGAGGAATACTAATGGAAATATATATTATATATACATGTATATAACCCCCACTCTCCCCACCCCTCTTCCCCTGAAGGACAAACTACTCGCTTTGAGTATTCAGATTTATTAATTTACAAAATCGTGTGAAGCACTATAAGAAGTGATCCGTTGTTTCCATTGCGAACAAAATGAAACAATGTGATAGAATCTTAGAACTAAATGATACCTGGTTGCTAAATCAAACAATGTGTGAATTACAAAAAAAAGATTTTCCAATGTTTAAATTGTATAGATAAAGTTACAGAGTATCAAATATCATACTAATGTTGCGATTTGAAAATAGCATCTTTAGGCCCCATAAAATTTTATTTTTTATTTTCGGAAGGGCATAGGGATGGTTCAGTTCATTCAAGAATCCACTGATATTACGTTCAATCCTACCGATACCTAGGGACTACTTTGAACGACAAACACCCTACTGAATCGTCAAGTATGATTATAGGTGAAAACCGCCGGTCACGTCTCAAATTACAGTCAATGGTAGGTTTTTCAGTGCTTTCGTTATCAAGCGTGGGCGTGTGTCTGACCAGACGACAGTGACCACAGCCGAAAATGAACGATTTTCAGCATATCGATGACAGGTATGGTTACTGGTGTCCAGTCATATTTTGAAGGAGAGATATCGTACTATATTGTCACCAAACGTAGGGTTATTATTATTTCAAGTTAACAAAAATTTTAAACATTTTTGCGGCGAGAGGTGTTTTTAGGTGTTGGTAGACAGTCCATGGTAGGTATTAGCATCGAATTATAGTGTGAGGAAATGAGCACAAAATGAACACGTGGGAACTTACTACCTGCCTCATGTATCACTGACTCATTCATCTCTCGATTCCTTCCACTTGTGTGTGTTTAAGAGGAATATGAACCATTAATAGTATATTCTCTGTCTGTCTGATATTACGACAGTCCATGGTATCATCATCGGACCGATCGACAGTCCATTGTAGGTCAACATGCACTTGTGAATGATGCACAGAGAGCACATCGTCTGATTTAATGATTCGCCAAATGGACTGTTGCCAAGACAAATGGTAGCTACAATGGACTGTCGACATATCTGATATATAATCATATGTTGCCTCATTATAACATTGCAGCTGTTATGCGGCTTCAATGTGAAGTGATTCAACCTACAGTTCATGGTCGCATGACAAATGGACTGGTGCATTCACCTATAATCACACTTGTCGATTCAGTAGGGTGACAAAGGCCAGTTCATAGACACTGCACTCGACTTGAAGCAAAGAGCTCAGAAGGCATTATATAAAATACGGAAAGTATCTAATAATAGTGAACTCCCAATAAACATCCAAGTTAAACTCTTCCAGACCTTAATTAAGCCTATTCTATTATATAACTGTGAAATATGGGGATTAGAGGGAAAACTGCTCAAGAACACACAAAACTTCTGGATTAGCATTGAAAAACTAAATAAAACACATTCAGAACAAATTCAACTAAAATTTTGTAAAATGGCCCTCGGAACTTCTCGTCGGGCACATTCCCTTGCATGCCGAGCAGAACTTGGACTTTTTCCCCTTCACTTCGACATCCTCATGGCTGCTCTGAAATACGACGACCGACTCCAAAACACACAAAATAAACTTCCTAAAGATGCTTATGCCTCTGGTAACCAGAACTGGAAAACAACAGTGGCCAAGTTCAAGAATGCGGCGAACTTGGCAACTGGTAATATAAAAAACATGACTAAGTTTCAGAAGAATAGATACTACATACGTGTACCATCAAATAAAATTGCAGCTGGAGCAATACTACGAAAACTATTTCCTCAAAAAAGTTCAAGAGCACACCCAATCTGGTAAACTAACTAAATGATACAAATTGCAGTATTACCTAGAAAATATACAAAACCCGGATCATAGACGAACAATAACAAAACTACGAATCAGCTGTCACAAACTCGAAATGGAGACCGGTAGGTATAAAAACACACCAAGATGTGACCGAATCTGTCGCTACTGTACCCAAAATGTGGTAGAAGATGAAGTACACTTCTTGCTATACTGTCCTCGACATAACAAACACAGAGATTATATAAACCAAATTATCCACAGTAACCGACTCCCACCCCATCCGGAAATTATAAAAGTTAAATCTATATTAAATCCCCACAGAGACAATGCTTCAAAAATAGCAAGACTGGTACACCAAAGTACCAGTCAAGGCTCAGCCTTAACCCTCCATCAAAAAACCGGCTGGACACTTCTTAATTAGAGTT
The DNA here is from genome assembly GCA_036873755.1 of Hanleya hanleyi. Lineage (NCBI taxonomy): Eukaryota > Metazoa > Mollusca > Polyplacophora > Lepidopleurida > Hanleyidae > Hanleya > Hanleya hanleyi. The sequence continues at coordinate 116,149 of JAVTVY010035357.1, read as the reverse complement.
TATACATCAACACACTGGCAACTCCTATGTTATGTCCTAGAATTACTACTAACCCACACTGTTGGTTCAATCCATACTAACTAATAATTACTACGTTGCTATAGTACCATAGTAATTATATTGTTTTGTTTGCCATACTTGTACCATTTTACGAGTCGTGCAATAAACATATTGTATTGTATTGAGTCCCAGCAATGCGCGCTACAAGCGCGCCACCATAGGGGGGTGCGGGGGCACGCCCCCCGGAAAATTTGAAATTCTAGACTTCATTTAGCGCATTCTAGCGCCTTCTAAGGGGAAAATAGTGCTCTAATATAGCTGCTGCTGTGCTGTTTTTATAGGGTCCAAAAACGTGAAAATAACTGAAAAGTATGAACCATATGGGGTCGTTAATTCAGGTAAAAATACGAGCAATACTAGCACTGATTTATTTCACTACTAATCATCACTGTTTTGTTGTGTTGTTGGACACACATAATACACGAGAAATATAACATTGGTGAATTATTTTCCGGTGAGACCAAAACTTTGTGTGAGCGCCCCCCCTTCCCTGCGTACGGGCCAATTGGTCCTATTAATCTATCAATTCAAGAAATTTGCTTTCTGGTAACGGCTGAAACACATCAATAACTGACTGTAAATAATTCCTATAGTTTACAAAGTACAAGCGGCAATCCGAATAATTGCAAATATATGCATAGTATTTGGTACCAGACCACTATTAAAAATAGTCCCGATCCGTTAACCCCCTTTAGGCAACCTCTGCCAGAGAAGTGAATTGTTTTCAATACTTTTTCCGGTCTCTGTTGCGACGAATAATTGAAGGCCAGTGGTAGGTGATTGGAGTATGATATGTGTTTGGTTTCGCAGTGAGTTTGATTTTAACTCAAGGCCTAGTAAGGTGTTGATTTGAGGGACTATTTGGATGCCTGTGCACCGCTTTCTGGAAGCAGAGAAAAAAGCCAAAATTATGACGTCATTTGTAGGAGCGCGCATAACTCAAAATTTTCAATGGGTGACCCCCGTCAAGAAGTCTGTACGGTTGTAGCACTTGAATTAAAGTACTTCTGGCCGAAATATGGAAGTCGCGACTTAATTAATGAATGAGGAGATGCAATTACGTTAACAGTTTTTAACATTGCCGCCAATGTAAATTTTAATAGTGGTCTGGACCCAATTGGCATAGTGCAAACAAAAATTTACAAGTTTGGTTTCTTCAGTATCCGCTGAGGCCCATACCAAAATCTACTATAGAGTTATCCCCCTTACTATTCTTCTCGCCATATTGGATTTTCAATGGTGGAAGGAAGAAGATATTGATGTTCGCAGTTTCGTCAAAATGTCAGAAACTTATGGTAAGCGATTGTTGGAATAACGCTCTCTGTTGCCAGACGACAACATTGTGCATTTATAAGTTCTCCTAGAACTGGTAAAACGCGAAATTCGAAATGGCTCGCTGCACTGTTTTTGTTCATATTTTTTTTTGTACGGTTCCGGTCTGTCAACAACAACAACAACACCAACACACATCATCATCATGATATCATCACACTTTCGTCATGAAATCCGATAGAGAATAAAAGGTGATATGATTTGTTGTTATTCCACTCTCAAAAACCATGTTGCCAAATTATGGTACAGCCACTGGTCCTTTGAAGTAGCAGAAACCCAACTTGGCTGGGTCATGGAGGTAAAATCTGAAGGAGGAACTGTTCCACAAGCCAGGACTGTGGCCAGCGCTCACACCCGGGTGAGCTTTTGTGTTCTGAATAGCCGTCCAGCCGGGCTGTGTCTCTTTCATGTTCAATGTACGATGCCGCTCTCTGGTCCTGCGACTTCTTTCTGTTAAATTGGAAGTGGCCGGAAGTGACTGTGTCATCCCGCGCAATCTCCACAAATTAAAATCACAAAGTGAAAATTATGCGCATATGTCATGTTTATTTATTTGAAATATTTCCCTTATGACAATATTTGAGTCATGGCTGTATGTCTGATTTGTGCTGAGCAACGGGACTTTGAAAACAGGCTGTCATTTCTCTATCTACATTGTATTTTCTCCTTTTAGGCTAACTTCTGCATTCTCAAAGATGACCCAAAAATGTAAGCGAGTTGCTATCACTATAGGAAATCGAAAAATCTATAGTTCTTACGGGAGGCTTATCCTGTTCGTGCAAAATTAGTGATTGAAAATATATATATTTCTCCATTTGAAATACATGGTGACTTCTAACTATGAAAATCACACACTTTTACTGTCAAAATACCACACTTTCCGCATTTCAAATAGGGGAAAAAGTTATGCTTATATGTTAAAGAGCGTAAACAGATCTATATCCTCGTGTTTAGCATTTCCGGGAGACTTCACCTCAATTGGAATAAAATGGGATTTTGACCCGGCGTTCGTTTGTGTATATTACCCCCATGGGAGCTGATTGCTCGGTGAGTAATCCGCGAATACACAATTGGCAGTGCGATCGTTTAACGGTCGCTTTTGAGATTATAACAGGCCGATTGAATGTTATTGTGTTGCAGTTACAAGATTGTGATTGCAAGTATTTATAATCAAGAAAAAGATATTACTCAAGCCACGACAAATTATTGTAAAACTGACTGACGAAATTGCACATAGTCGCTTCTTCTCTTCTATTTATATCTCCCTCTGCTCTCTCCTTGTTATTTATTTATTTACAATGTATTTTAAAATATAACCCTTGTAAACATGTTAAATGAACTAAGAAATTACCGTGAAATTAAAATAAAACATTGAGTTGATGGAACTACAATGTTATTTGCGCTGAAAACTTACCTCACTTCCACTCTTTGCATTTCTTGTTCTACATGAAATCATACAGTAAGAATGTGAATGACACAGTTCTCTCCCCTGCTAGTCACTTACCCATAATTCCTCCTTCTTGTTCCTACTGCTCGTGGGTCAGGAAGTAAAATTGTCAGCTCCGTGAAAATTGCCTATTCCTAGCGAAATCACTCACAGTTGGATTACCTCAGACGTCTGATATTCAGCAAGAAGTCCTTTGGGAAGTATTCTATAAGTTATCAGCGTAATTATGGCTCATAATATGTCTCAGATGTCATGCATGTCTTGTGGTGGTGACAAGCCTAGTTATGACCTTCACTCTACGTGTCCTCCATGCCGCCAGGGAAGAGTATGTACATGGGACACGGCCTGTGAAGAATGTATTGTGTGGGCGCCCAGCATATTCCAAGTGTATCTGGCCGGGTCACTGGCAGTTATTGAGGAAAATAAGTCCGTAATGTCTACCAATCTCGCCAATGAGACGTACGTAGCTATGTCTCCACGTACTAGCGTAGTCGAGGAGACTAGGGGGTTTGTAAGTTCGCCAGCTGTGTCTACTCTAGTCAGCCTATTGAACGTAAATAAAGATAAACAAACGCCCCCCCCCCCGCTCATGATTCTTCCATTTCAGACCAGGCGAAGGGTCAATCAGGTAAGAAATCGACCCGGGTTGTACAAGTGGAAGGGACAATCGAAGATGTGGAATCTGGCACTACAACGACTGTGGAGGTGGAGGTTCCTATCGAGCGGACGCCTGGATACGACGATGAAGGGAGATCGGAAACGGAGCCAGGCTTAGCGTGAGAAAGCCAGTTGATTCCGATCTCTCGATCGGAGTCAACTTATGACTATGAAAACTTAGGCAGTACTAGTGAGGCACCTAACGTTAAATTTTCATTTGGTTCCGGGGTTGGGAGAGTACCTTCCTCAACGCTGTTGAGGCCTGGACTTTCCGGTCGTTCTGTAACATTGACTAACACGGAAACGACTGGTTTGTCTGATCTCTCTCAACCTGCTTCCGGTTTCTCTGGTGGCCTTCCTCGTCCCCCTGCCGAGACGTTTGTCACTACGAGCCTTCTGGGCCACCAGAGATTGAGGTTCCCACAACAACGGCAGTATGGTATGTATGCAGGTACCTATGAAATGCCAAATTATTTACCTGCCTCTGAGACGCGGTATAGAGACCCCTCTCAAGTAGATCAAATTATGCGGCATCCGGTTGCTGGTTTGTCTTCGCCCTTGCGTGGCTTAGCTCAAATATCTGCTTCCGGTGGTATTCGAGGTACGGGACCGGCTATGCTACGTATGATGCGTCCTCTACGTGCTTCCGGTTTACGACCTCGAATGCCAGTTCACCGACCATTACAGTGGCCGTGCTCACGGTCATATGTAAGGTCCCCGAGTGTGAACACACCTCGTCAGGCCCTGCTTCCGGTGCACTCTCAAGTGACGGTCCTACGTTGGCTGCCATTCTGCGCGGAATGGAACAGCAACGTGAGGAGATGAAGGAACTGAGAGAGATGATGACCAGTCAAATAAGGAGCGGTATGCCCCCGCATCCGGTTTTGGCTGAACAGTCTAGGCAACCGGAAGCAAATTTGATGAGGACTATCCCTTCCATTACTCCTCGTTGGCAGGAAGCCCCGGAAGCTATGGAAGTGGATAGGGACCAGTACGGTAGCTCTGAATTGAATGAACCTACCAATACTGATCCAGATGCTAGGAAATATTATGAATTAATTTCCGGTATCTATGACTTGATTCCTGATATGCAGCTTCCGGTCCCACATGCGGGGGATATTGAAACTGAATCAGGAGAGTCAAATCGGGTTACGAGGACGGCTACCACGCTTCCGGCCTCAACTGCTATTCATTCTATTTGCCACTTGTTCCATAGAACATTAGCAGAACCCGCTACGCAGGAGGAACGTGCAGTCAGGCTGAGACCTAGAGCACGCTTCCGCCCTGCAGGATCTTCTGGTCCGTTCCCAGTACAGAAGCCAAACATACGATCATATGGCATACATGATTCACCGTTTAGCTTCCGGTCTGCAGAGGTGAACGGCGATTTTCAGTATTTGTGTCCTTCAAATACTAAATTGCCTAGTAATCCGGATGTTCCGTTTACGAACAAACAGGCCTCCGTACTAGAGGAAACTGCCCGACAAGGAGTGGCGATTACGAATCACCTGGACTGGTTTCTTAGAGCCATAAAGGATGGTTTATTTTCGCTGTCGGGTGCGGAAAGTCAAGAACAGTTACAGGAGGGAATTAACCTCGTTCTTGACTACCAGAAGATTGCTTCCGGTGCAGTAGAAGATTTACTGGTTCACAATGCCTACCTATCTTCTATGCTGGTGCATTTAAGGAGAAGGGTCTTCATTCCTTTAATGCACGATTACACACTGGAAGCAGTAAAGAGGAGTCTACTAGAAACGTCTACGGCTCCTTCTTTACTGTTTGGTGATGCTGTTGCCGAAGTCCGACCTGAAATGGATCGTATTGAACATGACAGGTCCGTGGCTTCCGGTGCTTCGTCCAAAAGACCTATGGCTTCCGGGTCGGGTCCAAAGGCGAAGAAGACTAAGAAGAACCCGCCTAGTTCCAAGGCTACTAAGGGTGCTTCCGGTCAACAGCAGAGCCAAACGCCTGCTTCTTTAGAGCCAAGAGTATCGACCTTTGGCCATAAGAAGCAGGGTAAGGGGAAATCCAAGCAGTCAAAAAAGAATACCTGATGTTTCGGGCCGTACCGGGTGGCTTCCGGTATGGCGGGAACACGGAGACATAATGTTTCCAGTTCCCCAACAACTAGACCTTCCGGTAGGGGGAAGTCTGCAGTTGTTTTGGAGGAACTGGATAAGGATCGGGACGGAAGCGTGGATCATTCGAACTATCAGATACAGCTATCGCCTATTGTTCGACACGCTTCCTCCCTTGACTGCATATCCCCTTCCGTCTCGTATTCCATTACGAACGGGTCATCTATCAGCGATACAGTCCTCTGTGGACAAGCTGATAGAGAAGGCTGCAGTAATAGAGCTTCCGGTTTGGGATACAACACCCGGGTTCTATTCGCCGGTCTTTCTGGTCCCCAAGAAAGACACGTCCGAGATGCGCATGGTTATCAACCTCAAGCGCCTCAACAAGGACTACCTCACTCCACCGCCACACTTCCGCATGGAGTCCTTCCGGTCTATCCGGACGGTACTCAAGCAAGGGGAATGGCTGACTTCTCTGGATTTAAGGGATGCATATCTTCATATCCCGATACATCCGGGGGACAGGAAGTACTTGAGATTCATGGTCGGCAAACGACGCTTCCAAATTCAAGTGCTTCCGTTCGGCCTGTCCACTTCCCCTTGGGTGTTCACACGAGTGTTTACACCAGTGGCACAATTCCTGCACAGTCTAGGTATAAAGTACCACTTTTATATCGACGACTCCCTGCTAAGGAATGCCTGCAAAGAGCAGTTAATCCTAGACACCCAGTTTGTCTTAAGGACGTTGACTTCTCTGGGATACATCCCACACGAAGAGAAGTCAGAACTGACTCCATCGCAAAGGCGCAAATTTCTGGGGGTGGAATACGATACGCTTTTAGCTCTCGCCAAACCCCCAGAAGATCGTTGGCAAAAGATAACAACGAAGATACCTCAATTCCTCAAGTTATCTCAAGCCAGGGCTTTACACTTTGCTGCGATAATCGGCCTCTTGACGTCAACACAGGACGTAACACCAAGAGGGCAGTTGCAGCTTCGTCCCTTAATGATTTACTTCAATCATCAATGGGTCGAAAGGCAGTTGAACCCGTGGATACCTGTCACGCCTCTTGTCAAACAATGCCTCCAATGGTGGCTGGATCCACTCAACGTTATGCCGGGTGTGTCCCTACTTCCGTTTCGTCCGTCACATCACCTGTTCACGGACGCATCTATGGAAGGATGGGGAGCCCACCTCGAGTCCAGGTCGATATCCGGGTTATGGACAATCGAGGAACGCTCGTGCCATATCAACGTGTTGGAGTTTATGGCAGTGACACATGCCATCCGCACGTGGGTGAGCGTATTGACCGACAAGAACCTGCTAGTTGCGACGGACAACACATCAGTCGTGTCTTACATCAACAAGCAGGGGGGGACGAGATCTCCGCAATTACAAAGCCAAGTGGAAATCTTTTTCGGTCTGTGTTGGGACAACAACATATCAGTGTTGACCAGGCACATCCCGGAAATTCTGAATGTCTTAGCGGATTCGCTTTCACGACGGAATCAGATAATTCCCACAGAGTGGCAACTTTACCCAGCCATACTAAAACAAATAGCTCATGTCTGGCCACACATAGATCTGTTCACCACTCGGCACAACAATCTATTGCCCCTGTTCATGTCGCCGGTCCCGGATCCGTTGGCATATGCAGTGGATGCCCTATCGCAGGACTGGTCAAGGATGGTAGCATATGCGTTCCCTCCTCCAGCTATCCTAGCGAAGGTACCCCGGAAGATCCACGAGCACACTTGTCGTTTACCTGATTGTTCCGTGGTGGCCAGCAAGGCCGTGGTTCCCGGACTTACTGGATCTTCTGGTAGATGTACCAAGACAACTTCCGGTGTGGCACAATCTACTGCGCCAGCCCGGAACGTCAAAATTCCACAGCCAGCCAGGACTGTTCCACTACCACGTGTGCAAGTGCTCAAGAGACACTTCGCTCAGGCGGGATTTTCAACGGAAGTTGGGCGCCGAATGGCACAATCAATTCGACCGTCCTCTTCCGCTGTATACGACTCAAAGTGGGCAATCTTCGATCTTTGGTGTGGAGAGAGGGATATAAATCCATCCTGCGCCACTATCCCTGAAGTAGCAGAGTTCCTATTGCACGGAGCACCTGTTCCGGGATAGGGGCCTTGTACCCGCTACGGTCGAGGGTTATAGGGCAGCCATTGCTCAACCTATTCTTCTGGGTACTGGGATTAATCCCTCGACTGATCCAAATTTATCTGCACTAATCAAGTCTTACAAGATATCTGGTCAGTCGGCTGTTCCGAAATTGCCAAAGTGGGACTTAGCCTTGGTACTTCGGCAGTTAGGGAAACCACCTTTCGAGCCAATAGAGGCTATTGATATCAAAATGTTATCATACAAAACTTCGTTTTTGTTGGCTCTTGCCTCGGCAGCTAGGGTGTCAGAGCTGCATGCGCTCGATAGAAGGAATGTCAGACACTCTAGGGACTGGAGCAATGTAGTTCTCACAACGGTTCCTGAGTTTGTGGCCAAGAATCAAGCCCTCTACGATTCCATATCTCGAGAGTTCATAATTCCAGCCTTATCTGATTTCCTTTCGTCCGGTCTTGAATCAGACATGTTGATGTGTCCGGTTCGTGCACTTGCGTGTTACATGAATCGTACAGAGGAGATCAGAGCGGGTAGGAGGCGTTTGTTTATCCCTTTTGATCCCAAAGCCAAACAAGAAATAAGCAAAAATACTATCTCAAGTTGGCTCAAAAATACGATTCGGCTAGCGTACTCCACGGCTACGGATAGACAAGCCGCGCTTGTAAGCGTTTCGGGTCACGATTTGATTTGATTTGATTTGATTTATTCACCATATAACAGCAATATAAAAAACAATGTACAATTCAATGATAAAACATATAGTGCTGCGGATGGCGGGAATAAAACCCCTAGGGGCTTGTTATATCCCGGAAATATATTAAATATTAAATTTTGCACGATTATATGAAAATAAATATTTATATATAGTTAAGGTGAAGTTATGAGACATCGGTTATTGTTTGTAAAAGATTAATGTAACGTATATACAGAGATAATATTACATGTATACAATAATTATAGTAACTACTATACATGTGGCATATTACATTAACATAAGCAGGTATTATCACAACATTTACATGCGTATACATTAGTGTAGAAGAGTGATTTAGAATATGTAGAATTTGACGGTATCTTGAAATTTCAGAGTTGATAGGAATAATTCTTATGAGTTAAAATATATTTTAATCGTGACTTGAATAATGATATGGAAGTTGTACATTTCAGGTGAGTAGTTAGGTTGTTCCATACTCGAGGACCCTTAATTCTAGCAGTATAAAATGACAATTGAGTACGGAAAAACGGTCTGTAGAGATTTATGTAGTTCTGTCGGGTAGGATAGTTATGAACGTGTTGTAGTCTGGTAAAGTAGTTCTGGAGGTGTAGTGGTAACGAGAAGGAATGGTGCATGGCTTTATGAGTTAAAAGTGGAATTGTGTAGTCGTTGATTTTATCAACAGTTAGCATATTTAGCTGTGCGAATAAAGGTTCAGTATGTGCGAGTCTCGAAGTTTTACATATAATGCGAACAAGGCGTTTTTGGAGGATAGTGAGAGGAGCAGTGTGGGTTGGAAAAGTATTTCCCCATACTATGTTACAGTATGTAACATAGGAGTAAAATAATGAGTAATATAGGGTGGCAAGGGTATTTCTATTGATACATTCCTTAATATTATTGATAACCCCAATGTTCCTGGATAATTTAGAACATAGTTTATTGATGTGGGTTTGCCAGTTGAGTTTAGTATTAAAATACACTCCTAGAAACTTGAAGCTTTCAACAAATTCTAGCTCGGTCACTGAGATTAGGGCACTAGCGGCATCATGGCCTCTGTGGACTAACAGGTCAGTGACCGACATTATGAGGGCGTGCTACTGGAGGTCAAACACGACATTTGCCTCTTTCTACCTCCGGGACATGACGTTGGCATGTGACGACCTCTATTCCATCGGCCCACTTGTGACTGCACAGCGGGTGTCTGTGGGACCGAGGCCAGCAAGATAGCAAGATAAAGTCCGGGCGTACAGTTTTAACCCTGCTTGCTGGTGAGTGCATTTTTCTCTCGCTCCCTTTCGAAAAAAAGGGGGGGGGGGCGTATATGCAACTCGACCTTGAAGTCAGAGTAGCGACAGAGGTTCCCTGTGTACCATAGGCATACAGGTTATAGCTGTTGTATGATCTCATGGATCCTCTTTGAGGTAGAAGATCGGTGATTTCTACTCTGTACTAGTCATCTTGTTCATGGCATTTATCACTTACCACGGATTGTATCAGTTTGCCCACCAACCTTACGGTGGCATTCTATGCAAAGAGTGGAAGTGAGGTAAGTTTTCAGCGCAAATAACAAAAAAAATTCACAGGTAAATTTTCTGTTATTAAGCTAAAACTTACCTCACTTCCAGTGATGCCCACCCATCTCCCCTCTGTGATACATCCTAACCATGTGTCGCAGTGGAAACAAGAAGGAGGAATTATGGGTAAGTGAGCAGTCAGGTGACTAGCAGGGGAGAGAACTGTGTCATTCAAATTCTTACTGTATGATTTCATGTAGAACAAGAAATGCAAAGAGTGGAAGTGAGGTAAGTTTTAGCTTAATAACAGAAAATTTACCTGTGAAATTTTTTTATTAATCAAAATTCATTCCATCCTACAGATATATAAGTTTTGGAATATGAATTACTTATCTGATATGATATCGGTAGGCTTATAGAATATAATATGTTCAATTATCATGATTATTGCGCATAATTGTCTCAGTATACTTCAAAAAGAGATTATTATAACATTTTGTTTTTATATTGCATTATATACCATGCTATATAACTTCATTTGCATTTGTAAGTTGAGAATCAGTCATCTAATAAAAGACATTCTTACGGACAAGCACTTCTTGCATAAACCATTAACCGGGCACGTGTACGTTCCGTTACAAAATCTGGAAATTTTTTCTACTCCTGGAACTTCTCATGTTGATAAAATATAAGAAATAATTCAAGTGGTCCAAGTCTTTTCAAAACTTTAAACTTCAAAAACTTTTTTACCCAAACTACATGCAGTTCTACGACTGGACAATGACTCCGATCGCCTGATGGTGATCATCGCAACAGAAGGTTAATTGACAATAGCCGCTTCGAATACACAATTATGCTTGATAGGTCGACAGCAAACTGACGCAAGTCCATGGCACGCATGCGTGTAAAATCGAATGCTACCAAACCAACGGCGGACATGGCCGAGCCAGCTATAATGCCTTAGGTTAATCCGCTATACCCCGCTGTGTCGGCATCGTACATCGATTTTACCTCCATGGTTGGGTGTAGATGGAGAAAACCATCTATGAACAGGTCGGGGAAATGTTGAAATTGACCTGATTCCGCCTAACTGGGCTGATTCTGCCCAGTTTGGGTGAATGACGTCATAAATCCTCACCCCAATTAGGCTGAATTAATCGTAACCCAAAGTGATCATTTTTTTACAATGATAAATATCTCAAATTATGAACTGACCACTTTTGACGCTAAAACAGGGAACATGCTTTCTCAGATACCATAGAATTTATGACATACATTTGCTTATGAATTGTGCAGGAAAGTGGAATGTTGTCTCGAAAAAAATGATAAATCTGGTTGATACAACTTTCCCATTTGTTGCTGAAATCTTAACCTGCTATCAATGAATAGCCATATTCCTCCATTTGGAGGTCTCTGCAACAGAAATTATCTCCCTTGACTGTCCGCTAGGTGGCGTGTCTCCGCGCATGTCCGTCCTCTTTTTCCTGTTGCAGTCTTGGTAACAAGACGTGTTTTGGATAAGAGTCTCTGTTTTCAAGTAATCTGAGATATTCTAGACGTATCCTAGGGTTATTTATACGGAAATTTCATTCTACAAGTAGCTATGTCCGACGTAGTCACCCCTACTGTCAAGCATTCCAAACGTTGCGAATCATGTCGACATTTTTGGCCCAAAGAAGACTCACATTTGTTTTGTTTTAAATGTCGGGCCCAAATTTGCTATAGACAGGTGACCTGCCGGGAGTGCGTTGATTGGGACGACCTTACCTGGCATAGGTATGCGGGAGCTCGTCGCAAGGTCCTTCTCAAGGCGGCTGCCGATATCAAGAGAAGCCCGGGCGAAAAACAGATAGCTACGCAAGCTCTTCTCGCCGATCTCAGCGTGAACGAAGACCTGGAGATGCCTACCGGACTCCCGACTTCAAATGTTCAAGCCAGCGTCAGCCCCCAGGTTCCGCCAAGTGGAAGGGTGCAGCAAACGGCGTACAGTCCTGTGGAGAGCTCACAGTTGGCCGGGACCAAGCCCACGTTCATCCTGGGAGACTCCACCGACCGACGAGAGGACCCGGGCCCCAGTCACCACACAGAAAATGAAGACTCGGACGGGGCCCGGGACCAGCCTATGGATCGGGACACGACACCCCAGCGGGATCCCGGCGACCTTAGGCTTACAGCTTCCAAGAGCAGGAGTCCGTCTGTGACCCGGAACCGGAGCAGCGATTGCAGTTCCCCTCCCGTTTCCCGTGGACGGCGGTCTTCCATCTCTTCGTCCAGATCTCCATCGAAATCAAGAACTCCGAACAGTAGTGGGAGAAAGGAGAAATCTCACTCCAGGACGCGAGAGGAGACTCGACATGGGAAGTTTAGAGTCCGGACCCGGTCCCCGGTACGGGACCCCGACTCCAAGGACAAGGGCACTAAAGACCCCACCCGGATCCGGGCCCCGGAACGGGACTCCGCCTCCAGGGACAAGGACAAAGACCGGATCCGAACTTCCGTACGGGAGGTCAAAGCTTCGAAAGTGGACAAGTCTGAGGATCGGACCCGGGCCCCGGGGCGGGACCCCAAGCCCAAGTCAACTTCGGACAAGTCCAAAGAACGAACCCGGACCCCGGATCGAGACCCCAAGCGCAAGTCGGCCTTGGATAGGTCAAAGGAGCGGACCCGGGGCCCGGACCGTGATTACACCGGATCCACAGTCGACAAGTCCGAGCATCGGACCCGGAATTCCAGGGATTCTTCCACTAAGATCTCCAGGCGATCCCGGACCCCGGAACGTGACACTTCTAAACGGTCGAGACGCAGTCGGACCCCCGACCGAGATCGTCAACGACCCAGATCTCGCACTCCCCCTCGCTATCGGTCTCACAGATCCCGTAGCCGGTCACGATCACCGAGGGAGGTGCTTTCTCGTCATCGTCGCCGATCTTCATCAGAGACACGTCACGGACGAGACTCGTCGCATCATCAGCCGGAAACTAAGTCTAAGCAGACACCCAAGCCGTCGGGGAACCCTAAAGTCATGACGGAACCCCGGAGTGAGCTGAGTTCGATACAGCAGACCCGGACTCAAGACCGGGCCCCGCTTCCGGCAGCCTCGACATCGGGGGGGCGTGAGAAGGATCGTTCGAGTCCCGAGTCCGACTCTGATCAACACGACTATTTCCCGGATGACCACCAGTCAACATCTGCTTCCTCACCGGAAAAGTCATCTTCCCCAACTCACGGTGCAGCGGAGGAACATGATGAATTAGCATTCAAGGCAAAGATTGCGGCATTATATACCCTCCTCCCGCAGATGCCGAGGTCGGAGGTAGGAAAGGAGGACGCTGATTCCGATGAGCCACCTCGCAAACGTAAGCGGGCCACGGCAACGTCACTCTTCGCCACAGACAAGCCAGCTCCGGTGGAGACCCCACTGACGTGCGCACCATCTCCGGAGTCTTTACTACTGATGAAGGACCTGGACCGGCAGCTCAGGAGCTCCGCATCCTTCAAGAGACCGAGTGCTTACAGCTTCTATGCATTGCACAACGCCGTCTTACCGACCAAACACCCAAAGCTGGACAGGGATTTGGACAGGGTTTTGAAGATAACTAAGCCACCCCCTGTGGTACTCCCGGCCAAACAAGTTTACCTCATGGAGGACATGATGCTAGCGCAGCACAGGATCACTTCCTATTCTGATTGGTTCCTGGCGGCTACCTCCAAGTTGGTGTTAGACCCCGCTAACAGACAAGTAGATGCCGACGGCAATGCGACGACGGTGTTATCTACTACACAGTTGGACTTTTTCAAGGGTTTCATCGATACACTCAACAAAGCCAACGCCCATGTCATGGAGACCGGTCTCCTCTCGTATGCCACCATGGTTCAAGCTCAACGTTCGGCCTATTTAAAGAACCCGAAGGCGGAGGTACTTCAATCTGTCAAGACGGAATTGGCGCAACAACCCCTATCTGCGCGGTACTTGTTTAACAACGCCATTCCGGTCATCATGCCATCGGTCAACGACGAGAAGACCTCCCGCCTTGTTGGAGCGTTAGCACAGCGACCTGGCAAGGGCAAGTCCAAGGGCAAGACAAAGTCTACCAGAGGAGGACGCCACGGACAGTCTTCCTGTCAGGACTCGGGCGCCTTCCCTACTCAAGACACGCAAGCCAATTTTCGTCCCTACGGCAGAGGAAAATCTCGGGGCGGCCGTGGCAAGAAGTCCTCCGATAGAGGCAGAGGCAAGCCCGATAGATACTGACTGCCACCGATCTCCACTTCACTTCAATCATCCAGTCATCAATTTCATCCTTCCATCTTTTCAACACTTCACTCATCCGGTTGTGGGCGGACGCCTGCAGTTCTTCTGGAGGAATTGGGAGCTCATTACAAAAGACAAGTGGGTCATCAGATCGCTCAGAGAAGGCGTTTTCTTCACCTTCCTGCAGTACCCCAAACTCATCACCAGGCCCAAATCATCACGCCTCCCAATTCGTCCAGAACATACAAAGACCTTGTTGGAATCCGTAAACACCTTGGTGGAAAAAGGCGCGGTTCGAGAACTACCTACGGAAGAGGAGAGTGCGGGGTTCTACAGCCCAGTCTTTCTGGTACCCAAGAAGGGAACAGACAAACTCCGCATGATCATCGACCTAAGGCGACTCAACCAGACTATGGCTCCACCACCAAGGTTCAAAATGACATCAATACCATCATTACGGTCCCGCCTACAACCGGGAGACTGGATAGCCTCCATCGATTTGCAGGACGCCTACCTTCACGTTCCTATCCATCCACTTCATCGGCGTTACCTGCGCTTCATCATTGCCGGGAGACGATTCGAGTGGCAGGTCCTACCGTTCGGCGTCTCGATCGCTCCTTGGTGTTTCACCCGCATCACATCACCACTCATGGCCTTCTTTCATCTCAGGGGAATCCACATAGAGTCCTATATAGACGACATTCTCATCTGGGAGTCAGAGATGCCAGTACTCAAGTCGCACATCCAGTTCGTTCTACAAGTCCTACGGCATGTGGGATTCATCCCGCACCCGGACAAGTCGGAACTGGAGCCGGCTCAGACACGTCAGTACATCGGGGCGGTCTTCGACACCTGCAAGCAGCTGGTTCTACCAACCGAGGACCGTTGGTCAAAGATACAAGCTCTCATCCCAACGTTTTTATCCTGCCAATCGCAACGTTTACGTCTGTGGCAAGGCCTCCTCGGACTCTTAACATCCACCCAGGACCTGACGCAGTTCGGCAGGATACAGGTGCGTCCGTTGCAGTTCCATCTACAGCCGTACCTACGGGCGAGAGCACTCAACCCTTGGGTCCCCGTTCTGGATCATCTTCATCCCTTCATAGAATGGTGGCAGTCCAGGGAGAATGTGATGTCCGGAATTCCGCTTCAGCGACCGTGGCCGGAGATTCAAATATTCACGGATGCATCGTTAGTGGGTTGGGGAGCCCATCTAGGCGAACAGCGGATAGCCGGCAGATGGACCCCACAACAAGCCAAACAGCACATAAACATCCTGGAGATGACGGCAGTGAACATGGCAATCCGTCATTGGAGTCCACAGCTGTACAACAAGTCAGTGTTGATTGCGACCGACAACACCACGGTGGTCAGCTATATCAACAAGCTGGGAGGAACAAGATCCCTATCATTATTCCAGGAGACATGGACCCTGTTCCAGTGGGCACAAGATCAGCGATGCCAGGTCACAGCGCGACATGTTCCGGGGCACCTGAATGTCATCGCCGACAGTCTCTCCAGACCGGACAAAGTACTGCAAACGGAATGGCACCTCCACACAGAAGCCTTCCGACAGCTGGCGTCGATCTGGGAACGACCGTTAGTGGACCTGTTCGCGACCAGGAACAACGCCCAGATCCCGACTTTCGTCAGTCCGATCTCCGACCCTCAAGCTTGGGCGATCGATGCGTTCACCCTCAACTGGAGCAACCTCCTTGCCTATGCTTATCCACCAATTGCGCTCATTCAAGAGGTCTTGTCCAAGATAATGGAGCACGACTGCGTCATCCTCCTAGTGATACCATGGTGGCCGCATCGCCCGTGGTTCCCGTCACTTGTGCATCTGCTAACGGATCAACCACGTCAACTACCTTGGTGGACCGGACTACTCGATCAACCGCACGGAATCCGGCACCACGACCCGCAATGGCTCAACCTACACGTCTGCAGACTATCAAGGATTCCCTCGCAGAACAGGGGTTTTCAAGGCCAGTTGCGGAAGCGATGGCAGCAGCAAACAGGACATCCACGTCACAGCTATACCAGTCAAAGTGGACTTACTACAGCGTTTGGTGCGAGGCCAGAGGACTCGATCCCAACACTACCTCTGTTCCTATAGTGGCGGACTTCCTGTTGCACCTTCACCAGGACAGGAAGCTACAGCCAAGTACCATTGAAGGTTACCGATCAGCCCTATCAAGAGTCCTGAAACTGACGGCTGGAATTAATATTGGACAGGATGGCAACCTAGCAGCGCTCCTCCAGTCATTTTCCTTGCAATCTCACAGAACACGTCAGTTACTACCAAAATGGGACCTGGGTGTGGTTTTGAGTGCATTTCTACGGCCACCGTTTGAGCCCCTGCATTTAACAACCATCAAGGCGTTATCCTATAAGACAGCCTTCCTTGCGGCATTCGCCTTAGCTACAAGAATTTCCGAACTTCACGCATTGGATCGGAGTTCCCTAGCTTGGACTGCAGATTGGTCTAGAGTATCCTTTCGCCCGATCCCGGAGTTCATT
Source organism: Hanleya hanleyi (assembly GCA_036873755.1). NCBI lineage: Eukaryota > Metazoa > Mollusca > Polyplacophora > Lepidopleurida > Hanleyidae > Hanleya > Hanleya hanleyi. Next base: position 99,437 of record JAVTVY010035357.1, on the reverse strand, counting down.
GCAAAGAATGAATCTACTCGGCAGGGACCGTGCGCACAAAGACTCTATCAAATTCCCTCGTTAACAGGCTTCGTAGGGCCACGGGAGGACGACCGATTTCTGTGTCCAGTGAGAGCACTACGCCACTACATCCAAAGAACGGACCCGGATAGAGGCACGAGACGACTCCTATTCCTGTCACTACAGCCGGGTGCATCAGCCGACATCACAAAGAACACTGTTGCGGCTTGGCTGAAAAAGACCATTCATTGGACATACCAACTAGCCATCGACGCCCCACCTCTCCTGTCTAGGGCATCGTCCCATGAAATAAGGGCCATCGCTACATCGTGGCCACTGTGGAAGAACCTGTCACTGAACGACATCATCGATGCATGTGCCTGGTCTTCAAACTCTACTTTTGCAGACTTCTACCTTAGAGACATGTCAGTGCAGACAGACAGGGTGACTACGTTGGGCCCGCTAGTGGCAGCCCAACGCGTAGTTCGTTAATTCCATCAAAGAAAAAGGGGGGGGGCGCAGCAGAAGCAAGCAAGCAAGATCCCGACACTTCGGTAAGCATGAACAAGCATACCATGCCGGAGACGAAGGGACCTCAAGGACTCGATGACATCACCTGATTATCTGGCGATTAAGTAATCGGAAAACTGGGCGGTACAATACTCCACCATTTCACCGTATTACTTGTAATTTCCTTGAGCTCCCTTAGCCTCTATACGACATGGGAATTATCAGGATATTACTGGGCATACCAGATCTAAACTATCAGGACAGGGCGTGCTCCGCACAAGTCCAACAACAAGACTACAAGGCCGGCTCCCCATCCTCCTCCGTTGGGAGTCTGGCTATTCATTGATAGCAGGTTAAGATTTCAGCAACAAATATGAAACATTTATAAATAATGTTGGTATTTGTTATGAAATCAAACCTGCTATCAATCTTAATTTGCCCAACCCATCCTCCCCACTCGCTGCGGCCTTCACGCAAAACACGCCTTACGCCGCACGGGAAAAAGAGGACGGACATGCGCGGAGACACGCCACCTAGCGGACAGTCAAGGGAGATAATTTCTGTTGCAGAGACCTCCAAATGGAGGAATATGGCTATTCATTGATACCATAGAATTTATGACATACATTTGCTTATGAATTGTGCAGGAAAGTGGAATGTTGTCTCGAAAAAAATGATAAATCTGGTTGATACAACTTTCCCGTTTATACATGGGTTGCCAATGTTTACAATCGTGTTCCACTTCCGGAGTTGCGTGCGAAAAGTTGCACAACTCGATTTACATGCAAATTAATAGGCAATGGCCTAAGACGACTCACATTTATAGTCGTGATTTAGCGTAATATATCGGAGGAAATTGATGGATGCGATACATTAGCCACAGAACTTATATTCATGCATTGCTTTAAAAAATATTCTGATGACAAATGTTCAGTAAATCGACATTCTAGCTATCTTTAAACCTAGGCCTACAGGGCAGTGGGCACGGCCTATTCTTCTAAAATATGACGGGGGGGATATGCCGGAGATGGTAACCAAGAGTTGATAACTCTGCCTGTATCTCTTCGATATTCGATTCTGTTCAGTTATTATTAAACCTGTTTTAGAAATATATCTTTTGCTACACACATTTCTTTCACCTCCCGATGAGAACCGTCACACGATAAACTTTCATCCCAAATCTGAATTTCCCTGAGTACAAGTAATTGTAAATTAGATTGGCTGAACAGTACATATTGGCTCGCCCAACCATTATTCAACCGATCAGTGCATTTTTACACGACATACGAATTCCATGAAAGGGCAATTCCACGATATCGCGGACAAAACTTGCAAAAATAAATATCAGCTGTGGGCAAAATGATGCACTTAGCATTATGGCTAGGTCCCTCAAGGTTGACAATTTAGTGCTGATATACTCATTTACTGCTTGATTTAATAAATTAAGCAATTTTAATGACTACCAAATTTTTCAACCCTTTAAGTGTACAAATTACTGATATTTCACTGTTAATTTAGGGTTCATCTGGTTATAGCCAGCTGAACCAAAATGATTTTATACTTTTATGGAAGAAATGTCTTCCTAAAACTGGTGGTTGAAAGAGCATCTGCAATATGCTAGCAAGAATCGATCAGATAAGATTTGGTGTCGAGTTATTGTAACAGGAGTTACCAAAAAGTGACAGTTTTTAGTTTTCACAGAAAATTAAGTTGTTGTCTGCTCAGTTAATTTTCTCTGCATTTGATACACACTGAAAGAAGGTATAGCAGTGGAATTAATATTTCATCCATGCATCATAATTTATGAAGCTGCTGAACTTCGTAACATGAGTTACTTTGTAACAGGAGTTACCAAAATGGGGTCCTGTAACATGAGTTACCATCATAATGGGAGATAACTCTGACAAATCTAGGTGCCTCTGCTTGCAATTACTGACAACTCATGAATAAGCATTGAAATGTGTAAAACCTGACAATGCACTTCTGTACAATACTACAAGCATCTTCCATGTAAGCTTCGAAGTTGTCCATCAAATAGTAACTGAGATCTGGTCCGGACAAGAAATTATTGACTGATGGGATAAAGGGCCATAACTCTTGGAAATTCATCGAAATGCGTAAAAATCCGACAGTTCACATCTACAAGCTATAATAAGCGAGATATGGTCTGGACAAGAAATTACTAACATCATAAAGGGCCATAACTCTGTGAAAAATCATTGTAACGCGTAAAGGAAATATGACGGTGCACAGCTGTATGGTTCTAAGCATCTTCCATGCAAGTTTTGAAGATGTTCATCAAATAGTAAGTGAGATATGGTCCGGATAAGAAAAATTATAAACTGACGGGATAAAGGGTCGTCACTCTAATAAAACCATTGAAATGTGCAAAAATATCATCTAAGATTATGGATGGACCAACGGTCTCATTCATCCAGTCAAGGGTTAATGCTCCTGGAGAGCATCAAATCACCGCTAATCCTGCCGATTCTCCAATTAGGTGACTGGTATCTTTGAGTATGGCAGAGACCGTTTCCTCAGAGTGGTCACCACTCTCGGCATGGAGAATATTAAAATAGTTTGGTGATAGAGACTGCTGAGAATCATTGGAAATGGCCATTTCTGCAGGACGAGATATTCTGCTACACGGAGCAGAATCTGAGATGATCCAGAGACTTGAATAAACCTGATGTAGCAAATAACCATTGCCACTAATCAGTTCACAGAGAAGTTTGATAATATACTGTTATACATAGCCTTCAGGACATTTATAATCAGACAATACTTAAATTTCTTGAATTTCACACTGAATTGACCACTAATCAATTGATGAATTTCAAATTTTATACAGTTATTTAATTATATTGTTCATGTTGTTTGAGACACGTTTTTGACATGAGAGAAACATGTTCCAGGAGACTTAATTGTTCCTTCTTTCATTTGGACAAACCGTAACATGAGTTACTGTAACATGAGTTACCACATGTTTAGCTCAGTGGAAATAAAACGGTGTTGCATCAGTTGTTTAGAGCAGGGACAATACACAGTCCAGACAGTGTACTAAAAGAAAAGACTTCTAATTCTCAGATTAATTGATTAGTATTCAGAGGTTTTTCGGAGAAACACTGTACCCTCCGAGGGCATGTCCGTTTACTGTAACATGAGTTACCAAACTTTGCAATAAGATTAATTCAATATTTTTGATAATACACTGTTGTGTTTGTGTGGAAAACAAAGCTACCAGTTAACATTACTACCTTGAAAAATAAGAAGGATCTGGATGCAAATCATAGTATTAAAATTCCAGGGTAAACATGAAGGTTATGGCTAAAGTGTAACATGAGTTACCGTGGAATTGCCCGAAACGGTAAACAAGATCGGCTAGTTTTCTAGATTCATAGTTTTTCTTTCTCATCCATATGAACTTAAAAAATAATTTGGCATTTCTGTGAAACCGTGATTATTCAGCATTTAAAATAAAACTGAGTATGACAGTATATTGTTTTATAGCCAAGAGTTGTTAGAAAAAGGATCATTGAGTAGGAGAATGCCAAATTTTCTGAACTTGTCCGCGATTGCGATGTCTGAAGATTTTCTTGTCTAGATGAACTTTTAGTAGATTCATTTAGCTCGCCGTATACGAAGTAGGCGAGGTATTGGGAGAGAGAGGGGGAAAGTGGCGGTGTCGGTGTTTGTGTCTGCGTCGGTGTCCGGTTAAGTTTTTATGTTTAGCACAACGTTCGACTCAAGCTGGAAGGTTTTTTGTTTAGGCTGGACTTTGTTTAGGCTGCAGGGTTACACGTAACCCTTGTTTCACAGATTGAATAAGTATGGAAATTATATAAGTGTGGATACATCTCTTATATAGGATGAGTATCCACATTTTATAAAAATCAAACTTGTGGATACACATCCTATATAGAGATGTATCCACAAAATCCCGCTACATTGTGGTATACGCCGTGGGTAGTTACGAGAGAAATGCGAAGGAGTTGTGCGAAAAGTTTGGATACATCGGCGAGAAAAGCAAGTTGAAACGAGATGCGGTCACAACAATATTTTCCTTTTCTTAGCAGGTAAATAAATACCATTTTTCTTAATATTTACTGACCCAAACCATTTTATTCCGGGTTTACTTATGATATTATGTAGGACTGAAATATTTTTGCAACAAACATGGAACTGTTCACAAATCCTTAAAAAACAAATGACTGCCAAAATCCACTTTGATGCGAAGCATTCTTCAGTGACAAGGGGGAAAAATGTAAGTTACTAACTGAGTTTGCCCAAAGGGGGTCAGTCCAAGTGGTTTTTCAACAGGTAATAAAATGTGATGGGAGGTAACAGTGAATGATACACTCCACTGTAGGATGCAGGGAAGCAAAACCACTACAGCACACTAGCACAAGTGATTTCCTGCATGGCCGTGTTTGCATGATTGAGTTTTGATCGGTGGTGTGTGAGGCCTTGTTTTTTATTTGTGGTTCATGGATTTTACTTGGAAAAATCTGGGGAAAAAATATATTTAAAAAACCCATGGAATTTATCCCCATAATTAGATGCCAGTTCCATTTGAGAAGAGCTTTCCGCTTTCTGTTACAATAATCAACAGATGCACAACCAACATAATTATCTCACCACATATACCAGTAGATGATCTGAACTTCAAAGAATCGATACATGTTAAATACCCATGAAAGCCTGTGTTTTTTCATCGAAGCTATGCAAAACTCTGTGTTGCACACTGTGACTAACATTGGGAAGTTCGTCATGTAAGGATCTTCAAACTGGGAACACTGCGTGCAATACAGCTTGTTAGGTAGCTTTTCCAGGTTTAACATGGTTCCCTACATGTAGTCACCTATTGTGTTTTCCTTACATGACGAATAGGCCCTAACATTTCCTGACTGAAGACCGGATAAACAAACATTCAGCTTCGGCGCCAAGATAAACCAAACAACAGGCTGAAAGAAAGTGTATATTTCACCCGAATCAGGAAGTGTCAGTTGGTGTTGTTTCTCCACAATCGATTGATACCAGCTGGTTTTGAATGTTTTTTGGAGATTGAGATGTCATTGAGCAATTCGAAAAGAGTGCTGTTAATTATCACATACATTGCAGTACACCATGTACACCCTGTTCCCAGATGCCCACCATTCCTCTTCCATTTCTGGTATAATACTATATTGTCTGGACTTGTCCAGTTTTTCCTTATTTAATTTAAGCCTTAAAATCATGATCATGATAAGTATCAAATAAATGAACTGCTGGTTCTATTCACACGCCCAGTGATTCCAATCAAACACTCTGGATCTCTTTGGATAATACTTGTTGCTGTTTTCGTATGCTTAATATACACTATTTGTCAACCCTCATAAATATTTTCAACAATAAGCTACCCAAATTTGTATTATATAAGCATATCTATAAAACCCCTATCTGAAACTACATGGTACTTGTATCATATATATTCAGCCTAATTTTGAATAAATTAATGTCTAAAGAGGTGGCATTTTATTAGTATAATGTCAGATTGGGACATTTGTCTTTATCTATGATGGCGATATGAAGTGAATCTGGATTCAAAATTAACAAAATTGGGTCTTCGTAGTGGTTCCAATGGTTCACTCTTATAATGCCTATAGCTTTCTCTTGAGAATACCATCTTCCTGAATTTGTTCCAAACTGTATGCCTACTGTGCATGCACATGGGGTCAAAAGGTCAAACAAAGTTCAAGGTCATCTAGGTCAGAAAATATAGAATTAGTGGAAATTGTGTTGTTATACAGTCATAAACTCCAGTTCAGGGATGATATTTTTATTGTTATTTCATTGTGAATTATCCAGCCTCATTTTACATTTCATGCTATCATAGTTAGAGGTAAGTGGGATACTGTTTTTGCAAACCACGGATAGTCTGATAAACGGATAGTAATTCACCCAGCTTTTGTCGTTGTGTGTTAAAAAAATTCATATAGAATTCTATCCCTCTGAAGAATGTAACACTGCTCCGCATCCCAGCTGGGATACATACTATATTAACAGGGTCACTTTACCATCTTAGAGATTGTCTCACCGCACCTTCCCTTCGACAAAGATAGGCTTTTAAGGCAGGCAAAGTGAACCCTGCTCTATAGCAACGAAACTTTATTGTCAATTCTGTTGTGATGCATGAAATGTTAAATCTGTCTGGATAAAATTTCACAGATTTCATGATATTTGTATTTCCAATAAATGTGGGTGTACTGACAGTGGTAGGTGGTTATGTCATGGTCATTGTTGAAGGTACCATTGTACACCCTTTTGGGTTTCGACCCACGAATAAGATATTAAATTGAGTAATGGCCAGGGATATACCAATTGCTCTATTCATAAAATCTTGCCTGCTTTCATTTTCTGGCTTTGGACTTTCACATTACATCACATTGGTCAGCCTTGAACAGTCATTGGAATCCCCTAACCCTTCATCAAATGGCTTGGGAATTGTCTCCATTTATGCAGAGTGATATCCAATACACATTATACTATACTTACTATGGACGGCATTAATAGAATACAGTAAAGGAAAGTAGTAGAAACACCATAGGAAACGACCCAATATTCACCCAGTTTTTATCCTACATGTATCATTGCCCAATATGTTGATCATTGAACAGTTTGAATGCATTGAACAGTTTGAATGCATTGAACGTAACCATTTATATTTCTAAGATAATAATTCTAAATGTCTGAAATAATATGAATACTCTCCAAAACAATCATTCTACAAGTGAATATTGAGGCAATGGCAATTTATTCCATGGGCGTGAACAAAATACATATACATCTATGAATAATGTGCATAACATTTGAGAGGTAAATTATGGAATAGTAATATTGAACAATTAGAGCATAAAATGACTTCCAAAACGGTGGCTGATGATGACAGATTTCATCTCATTGGCTAACGCATCGAATTCCTGATAATGTTGAATACGGCGGTCAATACTTGGATGGGTGACCGGGTGCTGTACTGGCTGGGCTGATCAGTGTCCAGGATAGTAAGAACTGTGGACACTCTCGTGTTCTGGCACATGTAGGTACCGTTGTGATGTGACTGAAACATAGTTGGAAACAATGTAAAATCCTACTTACTCACTCTTTTATTCATGAAGTTAACCAGCAGGAACTGCTGAAAGTAGGTCCAAAATGGTCATGATCTCTTCCCGAGAATATTCTCACATGAGCAGATGATTGAGATCCCACCCAATTCAGTCCCAATCCGCCCTGTGAATTTGTCTAGGTAACGTTTCCGGTTGGGCACTTGTCATTTCCACAGTTAAATGTAGATCTCAGTGTAAAGATGTTGAATGATGCACGACTATAGCATACACAAATACATGTAAGGGAGCTTCTTCAAATTGGGGCATACTGGGAACTGGCATAAGGCATTCCAAACAGTGGCATGGTGCACCGTGTTGGAACTCCTAGGAACTCCACGCCATACTGATTGGAACTCGGCAGACAAACGACGGCTTATGCCAAACCATGCAGCAGCATGGGGGGAATGGCCAAACTGGAACTCTAATCCATCCAGATCAGAACACCAAACTTGGCATGGTGTATCCCATTTGAATAACCGGCATATGCCATCCCCACCAGGGAACTCAGTTCCTAATTTCAAGAAGCTCCCTAAATACTCACGGAAATATTATTCATTGTGTGTTTCGTCTTTTGTTCTATTGTGTGGTGAATGCCTCTGTGTATCCATCTATAACAAAATGTTGTCTCCTATGCACATACACAATATATATCCTGTCACTCATGTCTGCTTTTACTGTTTGCTCAACATTTAATAGGACTTAAATTAAATTCTGTGAATTTCAGTGCTTGTTTCATTGGAAAAATATTGCACTGGATAGCCTATATTTGAATTCTTGGACCAATACCATGATTATACTGAATATCAGGCTCATCCTGATATTTTCATGCCTTCTTGCATCAGCAAGATGATCAGATTATCAAGAAAGTATCATTATCTATGATCAGTTTGTTCATTTACTTGATTCAGTTACTTGATAAAGCTACTGACATGATCTACCATATGATGATGTATAAACCATTATGTTGTTGTTGTTTTCAGATTTTCTGTTCAAGTTTCTGGTAATTGGTAGTGCTGGTACCGGTAAATCCTGTATCCTTCATCAGTTCATTGAGAGCAAATGTAAGAATCTCAAACGTCAATACTTATTCAGTCTAAACTCCTTCAAATGCTGCTCAGTTTTGAATAGAGGATATGTCATTCATGGTTAATGTTCAAATTCATTATTTTCAATATTCCAGTCACAGTACCATTTCTAATTAAATCTGTCGGTAATGATACTTAGAACATTCATTACATCAATTGTTAATTATTATAGTTTGATCATTTACGGATATTGTATTATTGTATTTTTTTTTTGTCTCGGGTTGACCTAATGTAATGTAGTAAATGTATCTCATAATGTATATTATTTTGGGATTACACTATCTTAGTATAGCACAGATTCTAGTGATGAAAATTGGTCGAGTCCCATGCGGGATTCGGACAAGTCCCATGCGGGATTCGAACAAGTGGCCACCAGATTATGGCACTCAACCGCCAGCACTATGTGTTGGTGATCTAAACCACTCAATAAATATATGTGTGTTTCAGTCAAGCAAGATTCCAATCATACTATTGGTGTAGAGTTTGGCAGTAAAGTGGTTAACGTTGGAGGGAAGTCTGTAAAACTGCAGATCTGGGATACAGCCGGCCAAGAACGCTTCAGGTAAGGATCAGTTTGTACCTTGGGCCATCAACAGTATCATTACTTTTTCCCATGATGAACTTGAAACAAATTGAGTAGAAAGAAGGGGTTTGAATTTTTGTTCTCTTCAATTTTTACCTCAGGCAAATTTTGCCCGAAGGGTATTGTTGACGTCTGTCTGTCCGTCTATCCATCTTCCTTGTGGACACGATATCTGAAGAAGAATTACAGCCAGGCATTGTAAATTCATACGACATATGAATCGGGTGAAGGGTCAGAAAATGACTGACGTTGACCTATTTTATCAAGGTCAAATTCTAGTATGTGCTATATTTTTTTTAAGGATTAAAGCTAGGGTCTCCCAAATTCATATTATATATGCAACTGGTGATTGACTAGAAGCCTATTCCAGTTGACTGACCTTGACCTATTTCTTCAACGTCATTTACTGTTTATTATGATATAACATGAAGAATATAGCTAGGCTTCCCAAATTAATAGTATGTGTACATCTGGTGATGCTCCAGAGGTGTACTGAAGATGACTGACCTTAACCTATTTTATCAAGGTCAACGGGTGCTGTACTGCCTGGGCTGATCAGTGTCCTGGATAATGGGAACCGTGGACACTCGTATTCTGGTACAAGTAGGCACCGTCGTGATATGACTGAAAACGGCGTTAAATCCTACTCACTCACCTTATCAAAGTCAAATTTTATTATTTGTTATAATTTTTGAAGGATTATATGTACATTGTCCAAATTTATACCACTTAGGGCTGGACCTGAAGTCTATTGAAGAATATCACTTGCCTATTTTTAAAAGGTCAAATTCTATATGTTAAGTCTAAGATCTCCATTTTCATTACGTTGGAATAGACCAGAAAAATGTTGAAGATGTCGACAGACTGACCTTGATCTATATTTCCAAGATAAAATTACTTGATTTGATTATGAGCTATATAGAAGGGTATATTTAGAGCTAAGAATTCAGTCATGCTTTTCCAGAACCTCAGTGCAAATTTTCCCCATCAATTAAGGCCTTGGCAAAAGCTGACCTTGTTCAACTTCTATGTATTGCTTATATGAGAAAACTACAGTCAACCCTACTAGATCACATTTTTGTTAACCTAGTTCTAAAAATAAACTGATGATATTATACAGTGCATGATTGCTGGGTGTAGACAATAACTGATAGCCGAGTTGTATAACATTGGTGCCCAATAGGCTATTTTTTTTAAATATCACTATTTTTTTGAGATTCTGTGAAATAAGATTGAAATCAAAACATATGCCTGTACTGAGTACATGTATTTGAACTGTACCCAATGTTTTTAGAATTGCCATTTCTGAGTGGATCTTACATTATTGATCTTTGACAGGTCTGTAACCAGGAGTTATTACAGAGGTGCAGCTGGAGCTCTCCTTGTCTATGATATAACAAGGTGGGTACGGTATCTGAGTACATAACATCCCCACTGGAAATAACCTAATGTATTTCAGGCGTGCTCAAGTTAGTGTGGGAAAGTTTATATTTTAGGGCAAGGGCGAAGCCCACACTTTAAAATTAAGATTATAAACTTTTCCACGCTATCAAATATACATTTTGCATGCCTATGAACACATTATTTCTATTCTATTCCACTACTTAAATTGATTGTCAACAAAGATTACAATGAAAGGTTAAAAAATAATGTAAACTTTGCCAGTCTCTCTCCCCTTTGCGAAAAAGTAAGCTAAAACTCTCCGCAGTGTCAGTTGGGCTCTCAAATAAGGGTGATTCTGTCACCTGAGACAGGCTGTGAGAAACATACATGCATATAGATCTATTTGTGTGACTTTGTTAATCAATTTCGCGATGGAAACAACAGATAAACTTGAGACAGAAATTTAGAACTTTTAACAACATATAAATATTAATTTCCATCTATACAGACAACATTTAGGTCTGCCATTCTTCATCCGTCATGTAAAATAGGATCTCCCAATTAAAACTTGCGCTTGTCAACAGGACGCATGTAGATTTCACATGTCACAATGATCTAAACCATGCTAAAATTTTATAGATATGCACAGTTACCAATGTGTAATAGGTACAACCTAGAGGTAAATATAGCTATTAACTGTCTCTATTGTTCAATAGGATTAACATTCTATACAATGCATGATCTCTTGTGCCATTTGTAGTCGAGAGACGTACAATGCTCTGACGAATTGGCTGGCCGATGCCCGGACTCTGGCCAGTCCTAACATAGTCATCATACTGGTGGGCAATAAAAAAGACTTGGAGGCTGAGAGAGAGGTCACATTCCTGGAGGCCAGCAGATTTGCACAAGAAAATGGTAAGTTGTGCATTGTACAGAAGGGCGTCTTCAGCAGACTCTGTCTCAGAGAAAAGTGTGTGTGGGGTGGGGGGGTTTTGGAAGGAGTGAGTAAGCGAGTAGGATTTAACGTCGTTTTCAACATTTTTTCAGTCATATCACGACGGTGCCTAAATGTGCCAGAACATGAGAGTGCCCACAGTTTCTATTATCCTGGACACTGATCAGCCCAGCCAGTACAGCACCCGGTCACCCATCCAAATATTGTATTGACCGAGCTCAACGTTGCTTAACTTTGGTGATCTGATGAGAACCAGTGTGCCCAACGCGATACGCCGTAGCTGGAGTTTTATGTGCAGAAGTGGCTGAAAACTAGAAGTGTGTAATGATCACTCAGACTATGTAGACTGCAATGGCACCACCAGCCTGCCTATAAGCCGCTTCATGTGACGTAAGATGTGAAATCTGCACAATACAGAATCCAATTTTTCCACTGTGCGCCGATCGGCTTGCAGTCGTTATTAGTCGGCAATTGTCGGCTGCTGAATTACCTAAATTTGGACTGAGGAATCATGGGAATTATCTGGTGCACGCAGTCTGGCCGTACGCTACGGTGACCCAGAAAACCGGTTGTGCGACATCGAGCCAACATTTTTTCGTTAGGATCCAAACTTCTCCCCAACGAAGGTCTACCTGTACTGACTTGCTCTTTACACAGTTCGATATCGTAAATGGGCAATAAATCGTTTATTGAATTACAATCGAGTATGGCCGTATTTCATTTATTCTGGGGACCCAGGGCTACGGTACATAATAAACTCTGGGAGATAATGCGGGAAGTTCATTTATTTGCTTCACTTCTAACCTGATGACTTTCAACGGGTGGGCATGATATTACCATATATGTCTTTTTTTTTCTTTTATTGCATCTAAAATCCCAAAATCCATAATCTATCATGCCCGTCCGAACTACAGACATCTGGTGATACGAATGGCTTTATGTTTACACAATATATCAACAACAAGTTTGAATCGGGTCGAATTCAAAGGAATGTTCTGACCCACTCGTCATAAGCCTCAATCTTCCGCAGTAAGCGTGGGAGGTCATTATAGGACGTGAACTAACACTGGCGTCCAATGAACATTCGATTTTCTTACAACCGAAGTTCAAAATACTACAGAAATATCGCGTGATACGCAGGCGTGCCTTACAAGGACTATCAGGAATTTTACTAATGGGTCACAAAGGCAAATGATTGGCTACCAGATTTAAAAGCACAAGCCTCATTATATGTAACGTCTTGACCCAGAGAGAAAACGAAAGAAGAAAGCTGTTGCGCTCGTGACGAAAAGTTCATTCAGCTCGGCTTCGAAGTTCCCTACCCTGTTCTCTTGTTTCATTAAATGTGTCAACTAAGTTACATTTCGTTGAATAAATATTATTGATGACAGGAGGCTGCATCAGAGTGTAAGAAGAAAGAATATCCATAGAATGCCGCATTTTAGCGGAGTGCTTTATTTGCATATGAATAGACATTCTGGATAAATTCGAAGGGATATACACTAATTATTATTGTTACCAGTGTTCGTAACTAACAGTCAACAGATATTTTGTTTGCATGGAAGTGCAAATAATCAACCCACACGTTGCGAGGAGTTAACATAGGCGAGCCGCGATTTTGATAATTTTCAGTGATATGCAGTGTCACGATCTCTCATAAAACTCCCATGATTCATTGCGTCACCTTGGACGGCTTGACCCCGGACGCCTGTAGTTGCATTCGCGGCTGTAGGAGTCAAGCTTCCCACATTCCAAAAATCGCCTCCTGGCAGTTCGCTCAGTTCCTGCTAGGAGGCAATGTTTTCAACTGGAAGCACTAAAACGGGTAACATGCCGTCGATGACATTGAATACATCTTTGGACACTTGTAGTTTTCATCCACTTCTGCTATGTGTTATATGAAACGGAATGAATATTTGTAATCTGATTTTAAGCATGTGGGGTGAACTGAGGCTTTGTTTCACTTACTAATGCTCCTATATTATAGGGAATGTTGACTACTAGTATTTCATTTCATTTCACCAGTATGTGAATGTTTCAATTTGATTAACTACCTTCATGTAAATATCAGCTGTTGAATGTTTGAATGATCTAGTTTCTCCTATTGCTGTTATCTTTACCACAGAATTGATGTTTCTGGAGACCAGTGCCCTGACAGGGGAGAATGTTGAGGAGACATTTCTCAAGTGTGCCCGACAAATTCTCACAAAAATAGAATCAGGTGAGACAACCATGCCTATTCGTGATTTTTATCCCACGTCAGACAAAACATACTTTGATATATTTTAATAGAAACCGTGTGCTATTGTGACATCCTGGTAATACGGTCATTCCCATTGCTTATATAACCTGAAATCATGCTTCCAGCATCTGTACACGAATGGACCAAACAAATTCACTCAGCCTATTAGGCTGCTGGGTTCAGTTTAGAAGCCAAACCATTGCCTCTAGAGACTTCAAATTTGGTGCACAGGATTGTTGGGTCGTCAACCACAAGCCTATAGAATTTGGGCACATTGTGATGATTTTTGTGATTTCCATGGCAACATCACACAAAATGTCCATATGACGCTGTGAACATGATAGAAGGTAAACCGTTTCAGCTAGGCACTTCAAATTTGGCATGCAGGATTGTTGGGTGGTCAACCACAAGCCTATTGAATTTGGGTACATGGCAATGATTTTTGTGGTTTCCATGGTAACGTCACGCAAAATGTCCATATGACGATGTAAACGCGATAGAAGCCTAACCGATGTAGCCAGAGATTTCAAATTTGCTATGTATCATTGTTGGATGGTCAACCACAAGCCTATCAAAGTTGAGCACATTGTGATGATTTTTGTGGTTTCCATGGCAACGTAACACAAAATGTCCATATGGCGATGTGAACGAGATAGAAGCCAAACAGTCTCGGCTAGGGACTTCAAATTTGGCATGCAGGATTGTTGGGTGCATGTACGTCCGGTCGTCAACAATTCTTATGACCGGTCTAGAAGCCAAACTGTTGCCTCTAGAGACTTCAAATTTGAACATGAACGTGATAGAAGGTAAACTGTTTCAGCTAAGGTCTTCAAATTTGGCATGCAGGATTGTTGCGTGGTCAACCACAAGCCTATTGAATTTGGGTACATTACAATGATTTTTGTGGTTTCCATGGCAACGTCACACAAACTGGCCATATGACCACTAAGGAACCGCTGTTCAGCGAATAATGTTCTTCTACTTGGAGACTTCAACAATGACTTTGCTGTCAACTCCGCTGAATCAGCCAAGATAATCCACTTCTTGCAAGAGCATGGGTTCTTTCCCATAATCCACACCCCAACCACAGACCTTAGGGCAACCTTTGACCAGATTTTCACCAATTTTAATTTTAAACGTCCATGAAACGTATTATTCTTATCACAAGGCTGTTTGGATTGCCATCCACCCATCCTCATCCTCATCCTCGGAATCTGCTTGATCACAGATGGTACATGTAAGAGACGTACAATCAACAGGTACACAGGGATTCATACATCCCACACTGAATTTATCATATTTTAATCTTTTACAAGCCGCTGCCAAAGCATCTTCTGCATTCAACCAAATCTTTCAGGCATTTACATATGCATTTTCCATTCATTGTGTACCGATATACACTGACTAAAACTGTCTGACTGAGGGGTTGTTGCACCTTTTAGCTGCTGCCGGTGCTGCCTCATGTTTGAAAAAGTTCTGCGATGCTTTGTAGTTTCTAAAAGACTCCATTGAGCCACACTTCATTGCGTCCCACTCCATTGGACCACACTTCATTGGGTCCCACTCCATTGGACCACACTCCATTGGGTCCCAGTCCATTGGACTACACTCCATTGGGCCCCATTCCATTGGACCACAATCCATTGGGTCCCACTCCATTGGACCACACTCCATTGGGCCCCACGCCATTGAACCACAGTCCATTGAACCACACTCCATTGGGCCCCATTCTATTGGACCACACTCCATTGGACCCACTCCATTGGATCACACTCCATTGGGCCCCACTCCATTGGACCACACTCCATTGGGCCCCACACCATTGGACCACACTCCATTGGACCACACACTCCATTGGACCCATTCCATTGGACCACACTCCATTGGACCACACTTCATTGGGCCCCATTCCATTGGACCACACTCCATTGGGCCCCACTCCATTGATTCACACTCCATTGGGTCCCAGTCCATTGGACCTCACTCTATTGGACCACACTCCATTCATTTGGTCCACACTCCATTCATTTGGTCCCAGTCCATTGGACCACACTCCATTGGGCCCCACTCTATTGGACCACACTCCATTGGACCACATTCCATTGTGCCCCACTCCATTGGGTCCCAGTCCATTGGGCCCCACTCTATTGGACCACACTCAATTGGACCCACTCCATTGGACCACACTCCATTGGGCCACTCCATAGGACCCCACTCCATTTAACCCAATCCATTGGGCCACACTCCATTGAGCCTCACTTCATTGGGCCACACTTCATTGGACCTCACTCTATTGGACCCACTTCACTAGGACCCACTCCATTGAGTCCGACTTCATTGGGTCCCACTCCATTGGATCGCACTCCATTGAGCCCAATGGTCAGATCACTTCAAGGTTATTGAATTATTTACTCTTCAGTAATCACCTTTCCATGTTCTTCTATGTGATAGGAAGGCTGTTTAATATGGTCCAAATATGCTGTGTCTTGGTGTTGAGGATTTGATTCCATCTCTCCCATCTGAGTGTTGTATATTTCCTAGAACTGTATAACATGTAACATGTGCAGTTACATTGTACTTTCCTTGTACTGTCAATGATTCAGATTGGTATAGTTGTGCCTCTAAACCTCTAGGGGTGCTTTCAAAATCCAACGGGCAATGGTAAATCGATTTTGGATAAAACGTTGCTACATTGTCATTTCATGTGTCATGAATTTTCATCATTTACACCAATGAATTTTATAACAAATTTCTTCTCTGGTACAAACTGTATTTGATGTATTTTAAATAGTAAACACAGTTTGTATCGGGCTGCAGTATCACTCGCCCAGCTATCAGCCAATGTGGTCGTATAAGGATTCTGACCATGAACCAAGTACTAGAGCACAATGATGGGATAACACAGATAAGCACCTGTAGACATAGTGTTTAGCTGGGAATTGAAATAGAGTTTTCTGATAACAGGGTGTATACTTTCTATCTCTTCCATGTTAAATGTGCTGAATTTAGGGTTCTGAAATTCAAAATATGGTTCCAAAAAGACACCTAAGCAGCCTTCTGGCTAACAGCCTTCTTGTAGATAGCGGCCGAGAGACTGTATCAGCAGCTGTGCAAGGAACATAAGGGACAAAGGACCGGAACTGAATAATTGAGGGTAAATAGTAATGCCTTGTGTTGTTATTGTTTCTACAGGTGAGTTAGATCCTGAACGTATGGGGTCGGGGATCCAATATGGCGACGCCTCACTACGTCGTCTCCAGAAGACTCAGCAAACCACCAGACGTCCAGATTGTGCATGCTGACGAACTTTCCTGGGAAACGGGATGGGGAAAATTGTGGTTGAACAAACTGGCAGTGTGTTGGCGACGTAACAAGGCTAAGAACAGCAGATGCCATGAAAACCCAGCCTTGTCTGTATATAGACTCGTGTAGTGATCCGGCTGTAATATAAACATTGTGCTGTAATATATACATTGTTCATGTGTAGATATGATGTGATCAGAGATTTACGCGGTATTGTTTGGCTACAGCCCAATGACGTGCTCCTCTGGCTTATTGGTTTCCTACGCAAGCATCGGCATGTATATGTAAATAGATGTAATATATAGAGTACCTATGTAAGCTTTGCCTTCATGGTATGTGGTGTTGAAGTGCTGACTGATGAGTGAGTGAATGAATGTTGAATTGTTCTACCAGTGTTGGTAGCAGTGTTTTAGATCAAAAAGTGTTTCATCTACTGGTTTATTCATTTAGAAATTATGTCCGTATCCGTAAACCACCAACTAGATTATATTGATAAAATCCGTAGAACTGACCATCATCAATGGAGTAAAATTACATATTAGAGAACTGCATGTACATAGATTTATTTAACACCTTGCACAAGCATATGTGGTCTTGATTCAGCAACTGTAACTGAGGTCAGATTTTCAGGTGGCATATTTTTTGGCAGGCTGGTTACGTGATGTATTTCACTTCAAAATCCATGATACATACTAAAATACATGTAGATCCATTTAATGGGGGTTTCTGAAAATCCCGAAGCCTCAGATGCATTATGCCATGAGGTGTGACCTGCTCGGAGCCTCACCTGCTAATTTGTAGGCATGTTTTTAATCAGTGATAATTTGTATATATTTGATCAATATGCATCAAACCAGCACAATTTGAAGAAAGGATTGTTAGGCTTATCCTAATGAATATTTTGGCAACATCAAGTTTGAAATATGTCAGATATTGCTAGATAGATAGATATATATTGCTCCACGTTGAAGCATAGGGAGAAATGAAAATCAACTTATCCACAGGTGAAGCCAAGAGTGGTCATGTCTCATGGCTCATCCCATCTGAGACCATTATCAGGAAGCCCCATTACATATCTCTTTTTCAAATGCAACAACTTGTGACAACAAACACTTGTGCCTTGATATTTTCAGCATTTATTTGATAAATTAAAAAGATTATTTCAGTCCCAGAAAAGAAGCCACAAGTGATCCTATTTTTTAGGTTATAATAGCCCCAACATATTACGACAAAATACACACAATATATTCTGGGACTATTTCAGTCTTGTATTGTCATTTCAAAATCTTCCACATGAGTAACTTTAAGAGGTACCACTTGCTACTCCGAATTATCACTAAGTGAAAACTACCTGTACATGATTTATTGATGTCTGTTTATGTCATACATATATATGTAGGCTACATTTAGTCATTGCCTGAAGTTCACATTCATGATTCTCTATTTTTTTGTGGAGTATCATGACCTGGTGCTCAATCAGTACTGTCCTTCTTGTTAACATGTGCACACAATCATATTCATTTGAATAGATAATCATGTGATTGGCACATGCCATTACCAGCTCGTTATGTAACAGGATTGCTGATTGGTTACTGTAAATAGGAAAGCTAAACTGGTGATTTTCATGGGGATTAACAGCCAGGTATTTAGAGATTACTGATTTTGATCATCATCACCATTGCTACACACACGGTTGATATTTGCCAGTGAAATTAAAAGTTGAAATCTCAGTCTGATTAAATCAGAACCATATATGTATATGCTGAAGCGATTGCGCCTGAAGACGGATAGTAAGAGATCCTTTGCATCCTCTGACCCCAGACATAAGTGTGATTCATAAAACTGACCAATCAGTAATAAGCCCCTTTTCGATCGAGAGGTTCAATTTTATGACTTAGTCATTCAAACTGTTCTACTCCCATTTTGTTTGACTAGGTACTTCCACAGACATGCCTACACCATTATTAAAACAGCTTACTTCATTGATCTCAAAAATGGGTTTCTGATTGATGGACATCCAGAATATAAGGAAGTCATTCACGGGGTGATACATTTGGTCTTATTTTCATCAGATTGGTTGAAATCCTCAAGGGTGAAAAATAGTCACTAATATTTTGTTTTTTTGTCAAAGTCCTAGATCTTTCCCATTTTTCATAGCCAAGGGGTTTTTGGAACCGCCATTTTGTTTTTTTTTATGTTTTTCATACAAATGCCCTTTGCAGATGGAAGCGATATGCTCCTTTTTTCCCCCCGTCAGGAGACGAGGTCATTTAATGTGATAGCGAGTTCTGACCATGTGTTGACTTTTGTAAGCTGTGCGATATATCCAGTTCCTTGGTCATAGATTGGTACCAAACTTTGGGTATACCTTACCCATGAGGCCAAGCAGAACCCTGTTCATTTTGAGGTAAAAAGCTCAAAGGTCAAGGTCACTGTTGCCGAAAATCAGTAAATCATTAAAAATCGTTGTTATACATATAGTTATACTGTAAATACAGTTCAGACATGTGAATTGTGATGGTGAAGAAGCCTATTAATTTTTACCCCACTGCAGATTTTGACCAGCGGATATGATTTCTGTGGTCCATTCATTTCTGTCCATCTCTTGAAGGTTTATTGTCAGAGTTCTCAAATTCATAGTATGTATGCAGCTAGCGATGGGTCAGAAGCCTATTGAAGATGACTGAACTTCTAGTATTGGTGTTATCTTTTGAAGGATTCCTTCTAGGAATAGTGATTGTCTAGAAAATTTTCCAATATGACTGACCTTGATCTATTTTATCAAGGTCAAATTCTATTGCAACATTTTGAGGGATCGTGGCCAGATTCTCCAAATTCACACTACAATACATATGCAACTTGCGATTGATTAGAAGCGTATTCAAGTTGACTGACCTTGGTTTATTTTATCAAGATCAAATTCTAATAATGCGATATGTTTTAAAGGGTTATTATAACTAAACTTTCCAAATTCCTGTGTCACTGGTAATGGGCTAGAAGCATATACAAGTTGACTGACTGTGACCTATTTTATCAAGGTCAAATTCTAGTTAATGTGATATGTTTTAAGATTATAGCTAGACTTTCTACATTCATACTATTGGTGATGGGCTAGAAGCATATATACAAGCTGACCCACCCTGGCATATTTTCAAGGCCAGATTCTAATTACATACACTGATATCTTTTGTAGGATTATACATGTACCTGAAGGTTTTCCACATTCAGACCATCTGTATCTGGTGATGGATCAGTTTATTGAAGATGATCGTAACCTATTTTTTCTATGTCAAATTTTACGATTTATGAAGGATCCTAGTTGGACTCTCAAAATCTGTAATGTCTCAAAACTTTCGGTATTTCCAGTTGAAGATGTGCGCAGGCATATATTGAAGCCCATAAGGCTCTTTACAAACCCCCTGATGTGCCCTTTGGAAATAACTGCCTCAAGATGTCCTGACTATGATCGTGTTCTATTGAGCACTGCAACACATCACATGTTGGATTGGTGAAGAAGTCCTTTTGAATTAAGGACGGTGATCACTCACAAATTTCAACATCTGCATAGATTTCCACGCATTTACATTTCAGCGATGTTTTTTATGAGCAATTTCCCCTTGAGACGTCGATTGATAAACAAGTTGAACAACTAAACTTATTTCCTTTTCTCGGCAAGGCTTTCTCTGTGTTCTTATTTGATCTGATTTCTCTAAACAGATGCATTTGCTAATAAATTGAGGTACCTTCACACTGCACTGAACTAGACTACGCAGATCATCGTGTGTACTCTCAATTTCTTCGCATATGTGAATTTTAAACACCAGAAATGATTAGTGACCAATTTATATAATTAATAAGTCACAATCTGTTCTTTCTAGGAACTATCAGAAAGGAGTGCTATATTCACACTGGTGTTACAGTGGCTGTGATATGGAAATGTGATAGGTAAACTGACCACACTTGACTGGTTTGTTACCAAATTATTGGTCCCAATTTATCATCTCGACCACTACAGTACAAGGACTGAGCGCATTTCACTCTATCTGTGACTGTCGATATTAAGTGTGTCATCTTATGGCTTGTTTAACAGGATAGTCCAATACATTCAACTTGTCATTTAGAGAAATCATTTTTAGTTGATATTAAATTGATCAAATTTTGAATGAGTGTTTTACGTATTTGTAGATAACATGGAAATTCCATTTCCTGGTTGCTGTCATGTTGTAATATATTCATATGTAATCAGGTTTTGGGGTGTATTTAAAGTCATTAATTTAGCATATGCTGTACACAGGGCCCATACTTGCTCAACTGCTCATTGAATATGAAAGTATAACTATATGAATGTTTGTTCTGTGCTTATAACTGTATCCCTATGCACACTTTTAAAGATGTAATCAGCCTCAAATATTATTGCTAAATGAAAATATTGATGGTTCTTTGTTCTAATATGGGATCATTCTTTGTTCTAACATGAATATGAACTACATATTCGCATATAGCATCAACAATCCTTACCTTGGGCACAATTAGGATATTGAAAAGTGAAATTTAAACTACAGTACAGCTTACTGCTCTCATCTTGAAATGGATGATAGCTGACCTGGTGTCTGTTCATGGTATTCGTAGGCCTATTGGGTAACATGATTGGGCTCAAGATCCATTTTATATACACAATACTGTACTGGTCTTTTTCATGGTTCCAAGGTTATATGTAGAGGTTGATTACATCTTCAAATATTTTCATTCTCAGAATATAATATACTATACCCAGATATGCCTAGCATGCACCGCCTTTGGCATGTATTGCTAGGATGGTATTCATGGTATTTGGGGACATTCCGCCCCCACAGATCAAATCATCTTCCTCCATCATTGTGGGAATGAATGTACCGTAGTTCAAAATCACAAGGTATAACTTTATTTACAACCCTTGTTCTGCCTTAGGGTCACTTTTCCAGTTTTAATCAGAGGGCGGGACTATCAAATCATTTCTGGGGAAGTGCCACTAACAGAAATACAGTTCTTGTCTATAGGAAATGTTCAAACAGGTCTCCCATCTCCTGCATGTCTAATACTGCAATACATGTAACACTTGCATGTTATATTTGAATTCAGGATTTTCTTTGAGGCATTTCTTTGATAACATACACAAAATCTGAGCAAGCAGTCAATTATACTAGAATAATTGTTTTGTCATGATAACAGATAAACATAATTTCTTGAATAGAGAACTTTGACTTGTCTGCTATACTTACTGCGAAGTAGCATGTGTTTTAATTACTTAACAACATAACAAATTGTCAGTTCTATAAATTTTAATTACTTTGTAAATAGTGCAGTAAAATATGTAGAAGGCCTCTATGTAAAATAACTGTGTACATGACTAATAAGCAATGTCATGCTGTAAAAGGAGTGAAGAATTCTCAGTGGTTGACCAGGCTATAAGGCTGCTATATTTATTACCTAGCTGTGATCAATGTTGGTTAACAGACACACTAAAAGATTATAATATTTGGATAGCTGTGTTTAATAGTCAATAGAGAATGGAAAACAGTCAAGAAGACAATAACACTAAAAGAAGATGGTCTGCTATTACATAATCACCTATGCAGCAACCAAGAACAATTAAAATTCCATAGCTTGTTTAAAAAAAATACTAAGAGAATTGGCATTTATTACAATGGGTATTTAATTTTTTATTAATATCTGTGATAATAAATTTTGGGGTTAGGGGTTACCGATTATTTCTGAATATTGCTACTGATAATATATAGTTCCTTTATTGTATTCATTTTATCCTGCATACACCAAAAACGTATGACAAATTATATTCCATTGCTTTGAACAAATTTCGATGGATGATGCAGGGATATTTATTATACACATGTTCTCTTGTACGAGAAGTTATCTATACCTGATAGAACAATCTCCTGACATGCTTGATTATCCTCTGACATGCTTGATTATCCTGAGGAACATATAACTCAACTATAACTGTGGTTCCATGTGAAACTCACTGTCAACCAACTCAACTCCCCATCAGCACAAAAATTTGATCTTGTAACAACTTTCCCGAACAACTTCCATTTGTTGTTGCTTTGTAAAAGTGAAAAAAAACATGGTATTTTATGTTAAGTATGGATGTCTATACGTTGTATACCAGGTAGTGTCACTATCTCCCGTACTATGCCTTGTTCCCCCGCTGATTTAAACTGCTAGATATTCGCCTATTGAACACTAGAGGCACTTACTTTATCCATCTTATTCAATTATTTTGCTGTAATGCTTGGGAGCCCGTAGGCTGGTTTCCAAATTGGGGGGTTCACTTATCATCGAGGCAGAACTCGGAATGCAAGCGGCAAGGCGCGAAGCCCTGCTATTCGGGTCCAGCATGCTCCACCGGAATTTTTTTTTAAATCTAGACGTGAAATGCACAGCATATTTTCGACTTTTGAAACTGATGTAAAAACATGAATCGATTTTGTTTAAATGAAAGGTATTCCTGGAAAAGATTTTAAATCTAAATTTAGTAAAATGGTATATTCGGATGCACTTTGAGGAAATATTTTCACTTCAAAGAACTTTTGTAGAGCGGTGTACATATATAATGTATATATATAAATGTGCCCCCTGGAAAATCTAGACCTGAAATGGCACGTTCTGATGCATTTTGACAGCATAATTCTGAATTTAAAAATGCAAAAAACGTGGAAAGATATTTTAAAGTGGAACTTATATTTTTAAATTTAAATCTAGTAAATGATATGTTCGGGTGCAATTTGATGGAAAGTTTTTTTTATTTCGATGAATTTTGTAGAGTGGTGTATAAATAAATATATAGAAAGATACCTCAAGCGGAACTCACTTTCTTGCACCTCCTAATCGGATAGGCCTTCCATTTCTCGAGAATGTTTTTTTCCTTTTAAATCTAGATGTAAAATGGCACTCCCGGTCTTGCGTATTTTAACAGAATTTTTTTGATTTGTAAAAACTTTTGGATGAACGTAAAAAGTTGTTAGATGCGGAACTCAATCTCCCCTACTGTAACGTTTTGGATGACAAGGGTCTGTTCATGCCTGGAATATTGCAAAATCTAGATGTAATACGGTGGCTTCAGACCTCATTTTTTAACGCTAAGGACTTTATTAAATTTATGGAGACGTCCCTTCTGGAGATTTTTTTCGAATTTTCAGATGTAAAACAACATGGTAGCATAGAATGAAACATCCAACACATATGTCTGGGTTTAAATCGGGTAAACATTCTTGTACTGCGTAGCTCTACTGGCGATTGAACTTCACCGCCCATTTGATAAAGAATACCGCCGTCGGGACATTTGATACATCATTAAAGCCAGTTATGAAACTCTTGACAAATGAAATTAACAACAGTTAATCTGAACTAGGGCTATCCCTTTGATTTCCAGCAATATTCTAAAATCTGTTACCATTGGTTCTCCGTATTGGATGTTCAGTAGAGGCCAAGACGTGAATGAGTGGTTTGAATCGGCAGGGAATCCAGGAGAGGAAGGGACGTAGTGACACAAGCACGTATATTAACATAGGATGACTAAACTGGCGCAGTACGTGTCACATCTCTGTTGACTCAACAGGCACACCACAGTACTCCACACTTGAAGTTCTGGAAGTGCATTGGAAATGGAATATCCCAAAATACAAATGGGAATCTTATGAAATTTTCCCATGTTATATATATATATATATATATATATGTAAAATCATTATATATCACACATAGCATGTATAGTAAATATTGTAATTTTCTGAAGAAAAAAAAATCAACTGCACATTGAATAGATCTTGAGAATGACACTTTTTTTTTACTGATTCTGGGAGCTCTTTGTACAGAATTTTGTTGAATAAATAAGATTTATGTGCTTCAAATGGTCTGTTTTAAAATTCAGTGTACTATCTCTGCACCGGTACATGTGATTAATTTAAGAGTGAATCCTTCAGTTTTGTTAAGATTTGTTGGCAGACGAATTCCGGTATATGAGGGTATCATCAATATTGGTGGACGTTAGCATTTCAGTTGCAGAATAATCCACACATGAAGCAGTACGTCTTAGCAATTGTCATTAACCCACTGTTGTTGTATAGAAAAATAGCTCAAAATGGCAAACTCCTAGGCATTATTCTCCATTAGAGGCTTGATTACTAAAGCAGATTTCACTCCGCAACATCGCCTATGTTAATAAACATAATATATCAAACAATGTCTTGCTGAGGTTCTACACGTGGAAAGAAATAATGGCAAAACCTTGAGGTACCTCTCTGAATTATGGTAATTTATATATGTTGAGGGATGGGGGGTGGGCAACCTGGTTCACAGGAACATGGTCCTCTTGTACATGTATGTGTGTTCCAACCAAGACATAAAGCCTGTGTACATGGACCTTTCAATCAATTGTCTGCATGGGCGTCGCTACCCATGGTGCGTGTGGTGTGAACGGACCCCCCCCTTTTTGTCCGTAGATTGAAAATATGTAAGATATCAAAACCCCCAGTTTAGCATTAAACTACGCCAAAATGCAGGAAATCAAGCGTAAAATTCAAAATTTTTCGACGGGGGCACATATGTAAAATAAACGAATGTGGATCATGTAATTAGAGTATAAGTGTATTAAACAGACCATCATCTATTCATATGGTTTGTAAGCGTACTATTTAAGTTGGGGTTTCAGTATGTATATGTACTGACATAAACGTAGTTTGTTAAATACGGAAGAGTCCAGGGGTCCATGGTGAAAAAAATTCTAAACCTGTATCTCGTAATTACGCGTTAGCTATAGGCCTGTTTTGTATGTTAATTCAGAAAGTCAAATGGAGTCCGGCATAATGTGTGATATTTTTCAATATCGAAGCAAATCGAAGCTTATGGGAAGCAAAAGTGAAAACAGAACCTTAAAGCTACATACATAATTTCAAATTTATTTCCGGGAAATGCGTAGAAGGCATCTCCGGCAACCTAGGACCCCGGAGCCTGGGCGGTCCCTTGACCATCGCCTGTTGGTCTGACAGGATTCGCTTATTTAAGCTTTGTGTAAATCAGTCATATAGGTACGCGTATTGGTTTCTAATGTTCCATAACGTAAAGGTCATCGTTTTGTATGTATTAAATATAACTAGAAAGTCAAATGGATTCTGGCATGATGGGGTTTTTTTCAACATGGATGTGTGCTTATAAATGCGAAACAAACGTGAAAATAGAATCATAAATCTGCATATATTATGTTCAGATTTATATCCCGGAAAATGCTTAAAACGCATCTCCGGCGATCTAGGACCCCGGAGTTTCTGGGGCCTAGGCGGCCCCTGGACCCTCGCATGTTGTGCTGTTCTATCAAAAAACATTCGCACCCCCCCCCCCCTTTTCAAATCGTAGTGACGCCCCCGTGTCTGGAATTAAAAGGACCATGTCAATTCGAAGCCTTCTATTATCTTCAAATGACTAAAAATAGTTCAACAGACAAGGCTGGCTCAGATGCCATCATGAATTGAGCACTTACAGGTCGGATGTCTCTTTCAAGAGCACATTCAGATAACCTCATACCTTGGATTCACGCACACTAAATTTTGAAGTAATAGTACACTATTATGTATATTATATGGTATTTAAGCATATACCCGGTGTGTTTGGTTTTAATAGTTACTTTTATGAAACAAGCATTTATTATCTAATTTCTCTGCAAGGGCCTTATAAAAATTATCAAGTTAGTTGACAGTGTATTCTACCTTTTTGCCAATGAATCTTGCAAACCAATAAGTCTTCTAATACCTTTTTTTCTGCAATTGTTTGACGTAATGTGTTTATGAACATAGGCGATATACGTCGCTGTGCGACCAGTAGGGTTAGGTGTGATGTTAAACTTCAAACAACCAACTATAACGGAGTAAAATCTGTCTAAAATGGGGAATAATATGTCTTGGACTTTGCCATATTTGTTAACAACAACAGTGGGTTCACAAAGGCCTTAACACTCGTCCGGTTGACAGCTAATGTTGTAGTGTCATTATAACTTGTGACTCTCTAGCTCCTTCCAAGATGCTCCAGTTGTTAGTGTTTTTCTGTTATGTCTGTTTGAACCTCTAGCTGCTGCCGACATCAAGGTGTTGTCATACAAAATGGTCTTTCTAGCGGCCTAGAATGAATTTTGCCCATTGGCAGTGTCCTGTCCGTTATGCAAGAGTCGTTCTGTGGATGACATTGTTGAAGCTTGTGCCTGAAGTGACAATTATACCTTTGCCAGTTTCTACCAGCATGGTACGTCTGTTCACACCATTGGAATGACTACATTAGCACTGACGAGTTCAGTGCAAACCTCCATAGGATTTTTCTTTCATGAAATTGAAGAGATCACTTGATAAAGAGAATCGAAAGCTTGTGCATGAAATATGTTTGAGTGCAGTATAGCTCAGATGTCTATTTTTATAATCGACGAACCCCTCAGATGTCTATTTCCATAATCGACGAACCCAAGTAGGAGTCTGAAACAGTATATCTAAAAATGTTTGTTTTTCGGGATTAGCCGTTGTTATCCGATTTTATATTCTCCTTTATCATAAATTGAAGTCGTGAGGCTTGATTTCTTTTTTCGAACAAACCAATTCATCTTTGACCATACTCTCAATCAAAATATGGCCGAAAAGTGGAAAATTGCAACCTTAGCATTTCATCTTTCCTAGCTCCTCAGATATGTGTTAGTGGGCCTCTGATGTGTAAGACTTGTTTGTCCATGGTATATATATGGACGTCTCACATGTTGTAAGACATGTTGGTATTGTAACGGTTAACCGTTTGTGTATAGGACTGTTCGAATCAGAGGGGGGCGTGTCACCGCTGGAAGGATGGAAGAGCCAGTTCGGGAGCGCCAGTGGTTGGAAATGCATTTCCCCGTGTTTCTCGCTTACCAGTGCGAGATAGGTGTTGCCTTTTATGTGGAAAATTCTTTACGGACTATGGATTGGGATGGCCTTCCCATTTATGGACTATGAACTGTAATTTCGCTGTGAAGGCGATTTTCCGGGTTTCGCCACGTTTCCGGGGGGGTGGAGAAGAGCCCCGGCTATATAAGCTCGTGAGACATTGCAACCGAGGAGAGACTAGAAAGACAGAGCTAGAGGAACCACGTCCAGGTACAGCCTGTAACTTTCGATTTTGGGGCCGTAAATGCAGTGTTTTGGCCTGGGAGTCTAAAAGATTATAAATCCTGTAGTGTGTACAACCTGTGAAAGACACGTAAACCCAATGTACATTCGTTGGTTTGCCTTTTCAATGCGGCAACGTGTTTGCGCGGTGTGCATAATTTAGGGAACACGTCCGACTGGCGTGTTGTATGTAGTTGGGGGTATTCTATAATACTGTAAGGAGACGTGTTTGCCTGTAGCACATTTAGGCAACTTGCATGGTCTAACTTCAGTATAAAATAGGTCTTTAGGGTCTATACCAGTAGGTTGATAATTTCGACATTATTGCTGTGCTATCCCGTTGCACTGGGACTAAAGCCACAATATTTATGATCGATTTTGTTGACCGTGAAGCGGTATGTGACAATAGCGAGGGATTCCCTCCACCCCCAGAAATATGTACTGCACTAAATACAGAGGTAAATCAACCAAGTTTCCCCCTGCCATAATCCTACAACGTATCGTATAGCCTGCTTAATCGTCGCAGACGGCCGGGCAACGCTATACGGGACGGAAACGGTCGCAGTATTACAGCCGGCGGTGCGAGCCGAGACACAGGCGGGCGAGCCATTTTCGTCGGGAAACCATCGATAAACTGGGCCGGACGCTTTGGGAGCAAGAAAGGTCGCAGACAGCTACACAGACGGCGTATAGCTGGCCAAAGACAAGTTACAGATACAGCTCACAGATCACACAAGAAAGATACAGAACACAGATTCCACAAGAGGAATATGTGTATTTATCACACATTAAAGAAAGATACACAGAGCACAGCCCACACAGAAAAAGACAAGAAATACAGATCACAGACCGCACAGTAAAGGCAAGATACGGTGCAGGCGGGCCTCGTTTTACCGATGTAAAAGTGGTAACAAGACAGACTGTACAGTCAAGCCAGACTGTACAGTCAAGCCAAGGCACAGATTACAGCGGTAAAGAACAGACAGGGTCAAAGACAAGATACAAGTTACAGACAGTAAAGAAAAGGCAAGGCACAGCACAGACAGATTTCTCTTCCCGAGAAACGTTGATTAAACGTGAAATCTACAGACCTGCGACCGGGTCGCCAAAGGTCGCAAAAGGTCGCAGTAGCTTGCGACCGGGTCGCAGAGGGTCGCCAACGACAGTTGACATGCCGTAATGATGTTTCATCGGTACCAGATGAAATGCTAATACAATATATACCCAAGTAATTGTCCTGACGGTCACGGAGAGTGAGTGGTGCGTGATACTTACCTGAGAGATCGTCGTGAAGTTGTGTAGTCACAGGCGTGTCTATAGACGGGTCGCAGCAGCCGTAAGGGTTGAGACGCCGGGCGATACTTACCTGTGCGGGAAGCAGACTGGTGAGCTGACAAGTTAGGGTCAGGCTCCGACGACTGGGGGTGAAGAACACGCCGGGTTGCCACGTCTCTGGAGAGAGCGTCACTGCCGTGACGTTCCAACGACTGGGTGTCGTATCTGGAGAGAGCGTTACCGCGTAACGTTCCAACGGGCCGTGACGTTTCAGCGACTTGGGCCATATCTGGAGAAAGCGTCACTGCCGTGACGTTCCAACGCCTGAGGGTATATATATACTGGGGAGAACGTTACCGCCGTAACGTTCCAACGGGCCTTGACGTTCCAACGACAGGGGGTCTTGTCTGGAGAGAGCGTTATATCCTTAACGTTCCAACGACGGGGTGCCATCCCTGGAGAGAGCGTTATATCCATAACGTTCCAACGACGGAAGAGAAGGGCCAGCAGCCAGGCCGCCCTTATCCCCAGAAGAGAAGGGCCAGCAGCCAGGCCGCCCTTATCGCGCATAGACATAAAGCACTATATTAACTATAAAGCTATATGCATACACTCTCATATATATATTATTGCCATATAACATCAAGCTTCAACTGCACACATTCTCTTCTATTATCCACATATACATCAGGGATACGTTTAACTCTATATGCACACACCAAGTGTACATATCCGTTAACTTTATGTGCACACACCAAGTGTACGCATCCGTGAACCTTATATGCACACCCCAAGTGTACGTATCCGTTAACTTTATGTGCACACACCAAGTGTACGCATCCGTGAACCTTATATGCACACCCCAAGTGTACGTATCCGTTAACTTGTGTGCACACATCCTCTCGCATCACGTGTATATATACATCAAGTTTATTTGCATACACTCTCCTAGTGTCTGTACATATATGTAAATATCATAACGTTACATCTCCTTAGACATTCTGTCTAAGCCACGCGGTTCTACGCTATTATTTGTAACCGCGTATACTCTTTGTGCAGAATATACCATAATAGACCTTTACATTAGCGTCAGTCATCCTTGTAGGGTTGTGATCATCTCTTCGAGCCCCGGATCTCTACTAGTGAAGGGGTTAACGACGGTGACGGCCAGAATGCCAGTGGGCAATCCCGGTTATTGATTCGTTTTCTCGTAAACACCACGACTGGTCCTGCTCGTACACGTTACACGGAGAAAACTGGTGGCAACGGTGGGATCTGGCCTGATCTACAACAGAAGAGAACAACCGACTACTAGAGATGACCGACAACGACGTGCCGACAACACCATTACCCATGAGTTTCCAAGCGACACCACTGAGACGTCCGGACATGGCGGGTCTACGGGCTATCCTGCAGAGAAGGGAGCGATCGACGATGGGGTCAGCTGTTTCAGCGACTTTGAGGACGACAGAAGATGCGCGTCCTGTGGAAGCACCGCTTGACCTGTCAATGCCCGCCATCGTCGAGATCGAGACCCCGTCGACTATCCGAACGCTACTAGAGGGCCTCAAAAGCTTACAGGCAGAGATGCGGACGATACGGGCGACCTTCAATCAGACGACGATGGGAGCCCCAGCGCACACGTCCACGCCCAGGGCCGAAGAGGGTACTACCAGAACCCCCATAGACCAGCCTGTACGGGAACAGACGATTTGCGACCGGGTCGCAGAAGGGCACCATTCAGCGGCTGATACCAGTGGGGGAGCCACAGTCACGACCATCCCTGTTTCCCGTAAGACGTTGGTTAAGGCTTCGACCTACGATGGAAGTACGCCCTGGAGAGACCACCTGGTACATTTTGAATATTGCGCAGCCTTAAACCAGTGGAGGCTGGAAGAGAAGGGACAGCACTTGGCCGTATCCCTGCGGGGGCCAGCACAACAGGTTCTCTCTAGTCTGAAGATGAAACCAGGGGAAGCAAATTTCATCTGCCTACGTGATGCCTTGGAGAGACGCTTCGCTCCGCCTAACCAAACAGAGCTGTATAAGTCCAAGCTGAAGTCAAGGCGACGACTGAGGGGAGAAGATCTACCCGAACTGGGCCAAGCTCTGGTGCGACTCAGCCAGATGGCCTACCCCGACGCCGGTGATGAGGTCCAAGACACCCTGGCCCGTGACCAATTCTTTGAGGCAATTGAAGAAGACTTACGGTTCAAAGTCTGGCAGTGCCGCCCGAAGTCCCTAGACGAGGCTGTGCATGCAGCAGTGGAAGTAGAGGCCTTCCAAGACGCCCAGCGTCGACGTCCCGACCCCACGGCAAGAGCCGCTGCAGGAGAAGCCATCCCGGCTGACGTTCCGGAGGATGATGAGGACGCGCAGGCCCGACTTCGAGCAGAGATTGCTACCCTGATGGAAGAATTTAAGAGGCGCTTCCCAGGACGGGGACGCTCAAGTTCAAGGCGGGGGCAGAGGACGGGAAGACAACCACGACGGGGATGTTGGAGATGCGGAGAAGACGGCCATTTTAGGGCGGCGTGCCCTAGACGTTCACCCTCCCCGCCCCCGAGACGACCGCCCGGGTCCGGGAATCCACCAAAGCCCCAGGGACCCAAGCCTGCACTTCATAATCAGGGAGAAGCGGGGATATACCTACCCGCGTCCATCGGGCCGGCGAAAGTGATGTGCTGTGTGGATTCCGGAGCATCTATCTCCTTGATCAGCCGCCGGATATGGGAACAGCTTGACCCAGATGTGAAACCAGTCCTTCGAGACTCCCGGTACCAGTCCATCAAGGTAGCTGACGGTTCCCATATGCCTTTACTCGGAGAGGGAGACTTCAGGATATCGATCCAGGGGACGGTGTGGAAGCACACGCTGGTTGTGGGAGATCTGTCCATTGACGCCATCTTGGGGTACGACTTCCTGTATCGCCACAGCTGTATCCTTGACGCAAGAGGCCATCGATTGAAGCTGGGAGGCAAGTACCTGCAATGCGAGGTTGTAGGAAGTTTTGATTGCTATCGTTTGGCCCTGGCTGAGACCATCACCATACCGCCTAGAACTCAGATGCTCGCCCCGGCCAGGGTGGAAGACGCACCGCCGGGGGAGATTGGACTAGTAGAGGGGGAGCTCGCATTTACGGAGAAGACCGGCCTAGTCCTGGCGAGAACACTCTCTCGAGTTGCATCTGATGGTAGTGTGCCTATTCGTATGCTGAACGCTTCCGATGAGTCCACAGTCATTCACGCTGGTACCTTCTGCGGTAGTATGTCCACACTGGGTGATGTTCCGGAAGAACCTACAGAGCCGAGGGCGCGGACGACGACCCTGCCAGCATATATGCGGCCGGCGTTGGAGAAGTCCAAGGATGGCCTGAGTGCAGCCCAGCTGAGGGAAGTTGAACAAATGCTGAATAGACACGCTGGTTTGTTTGCGGCCGATGACGATGACCTGGGACGTACGACCAGGGTGCAGCATCAGATAAAGACGGGGAATGCACCCCCGATTCGTATTCCACCTAGAAGACCGCCCCTTCATGCTCGATGGGAGATCGACAAGCAGGTTGACGAGATGTTACGACGAGGTGTGGTCGAGCCCTCCGAGGGACCGTGGTCGGCCCCTGTCGTCCTGGTGAAGAAGAAGGACGGGAAATCTAGATTCTGCGTCGATTACCGGGCCCTGAATGACGTCACGGAGAAAGACGCATATCCTCTGCCGAGGATCGATGACAGTCTTGACGCACTGAACGGGGCGCAGTGGTGGTCTACCCTCGACCTGATGTCCGGATACTGGCAGGTTGAATTGGCGCCTGAGGATCGGTGCAAGTCCGCGTTTTCCACCCGGAAAGGCCTGTACCAGTTCCGCGTTATGCCGTTCGGGCTGTGCAACGCCCCTGGAACCTTTGAACGCCTGATGGAAGCAGTATTGGCCGGTCTGCACTACGAGACATGCCTCATTTACCTCGACGATATCATCGTGTTCGGGAAGACGTTTATCGAGATGCTGGCCAACCTGGAGGTGGTGTTCCAGAGACTACAACTTCATGGGCTTAAGTTGAAACCCTCCAAGTGTGTCATTGGCGCCCGAAAAGTCACCTACCTGGGACACGTCGTGTCCGGCGCCGGTATCGAGACGGAACCGGAGAAGGTCCAGGCTGTGAGAGACTGGCCCACCCCAGTTTCCCAGACCGAGGTACGGAGTTTCCTCGGATTGTGTAGCTATTATCGGAGGTTCGTCAAAGACTTTGCGACCGTGGCAGCGCCCCTGCATCAACTTACCCAGAAGGAGAAGAGCTTCGTGTGGACCGACGATTGTCAGGTCGCATTTGAGACCCTGAAGGAGAAGATGATAGCGGCGCCCATCCTGGCCATGCCTGACATGTCTAAACCGTTTATCCTGGACACGGATGCCAGCGGTTGGGGCATCGGAGCCGTTTTGTCCCAAGAGGTCGACGGACAGGAGAGGGTGGTGGCCTATGGCAGCAGGGTACTCACCAAGGCTGAGAAGGCATACTGCGTGACCAGGCGCGAACTCCTGGCGGTGGTCCACTTCGTTAAGTCGTTGCGGCACTACCTCTACGGGAAGAAGTTCCTACTGCGCACCGACCACGGGTCCTTGAGGTGGCTTATGAGATTCAAAGAGCCGGAGGGCCAACTCGCAAGGTGGATCCAAGCTCTGTCGACCTATCAATTTGACATCGTCCACCGACCAGGCCGTAAGCATCAGAATGCTGACGCGATGAGCAGACGTCCGTGCAAGCAGTGTGGTCGTTCCTCCGAGACCAAAGACGGAGAGACGGCGGCGGCCCGGGCTGTGACCATAGCTCCACCCAACGAGGACTTTGCAGAGGCCCAAGCTGCAGACCCCGAGCTACTTCCGGTGATTGAATGGGTGAAGGCTGGTACCAGACCTCGGTGGGACCTAGTCTGTCAACACAGCGGGGTAACGAAAGCGCTGTGGCGAGCCTACGACGCCTTGTCCCTGGAAGGAGACCTCCTGGTGCGACGCTGGTTTGACGTGCGAGGCCGGGAGAAGGCTAAGTTACTGGTGGTCCCGCGGGCCCTTCAAAAGAGGATACTGAAGGAATGTCATGACAGCCCGACTGGAGGACACCTGGGGGTGTTCAAGACGTTGAGGAAGGTGCTACAAGCGTACACCTGGGTTGGCCTGCAGCGTGACGTTCGACAGTGGTGCCGGAGCTGCGACACGTGTAGTCGGAGGAAGCAGGCCGGGAAGAAACCCCGAGGACAGCACCGCGGGATGATGACGGGATGCCCCGGAGAACGTATCGCCGTGGACTTGATGGGTCCTCTCTCCCTGACGACGAGAGGAAATCTGCATATTTTGGTTATCTGTGACTATTTCACGAAGTGGGTGGAGGCTGTTGCACTTCCGGACCAAGAGGCTGAGACGGTGGCCCAGGCTGTGATTGACTTGTACGTCAGCCGGTTCGGTGTCCCCTCCCTGATACACTCGGACCAGGGGCGGAACTTTGAGAGCAAAGTGTTCGAGGGGATGTGCCGGATCCTCGGCATGAAGAAGACGCGGACGACGGCGTACCATCCGCAGTCTAACGGCCAAGTTGAGAGGTTCAACAGGACTCTGGGTCAGATGCTTCATGCTAGTGCCGCCCGCCACCCCGACGATTGGGACGTGTATATCCCACTAACACTGATGGCGTACCGTGCGGCCGCACACGAGACTACGGGGTATACGCCGAATATGATGACGTTTGGCCGCGAGGTGACTCTACCAGCTCACCTGACAGTTGGGGCTCCCCCGAGTGAGAGAACGGAGCCCGTGCCGTGGGTCGGGGACCCTCGTGACCACTTAGTCGACGTCCACGAGGATGCGAGGGAAAATAGTGGGAAGGCCCTGAGACGGCAGAAGCGCCTTTACAACCTGAAGGCCAAGGCGCAAAGATTCGGCCCCGGAGACCAGGTCTATCTGCATACCGTAGTGACCCGGCCAGGACAGATACGGAAGCTTCGAGACCGGTGGCTGGGACCGTTTGTGGTGGAGGCGGCATTGTCGGACGTTACCTACCGGATCCGGAGTGACGACGGGAGGCGACAGGTCGTCCATGTTGACCGGGTCAAACCATGTTATCCGCGGCTGGACGTGGAGGGTGACGATACACCGTCGGAGAGCGACAGTGACGATGGCGGCGACCAGCAGGGGCCGGAAACAGCTCACGCGGAGCCTTACGCCGTGACCCATCCGGTAGCCGTGCAGCCACCCATAGGCCAGCCCCAGACGAGCCGGAGTGGACGCGTCATCCGGCCGCCGGCCTGGCAGGGCGAATTCGAGTTGAAACCGCGGGGGACGCCGGATAGCGAGGTGGAGGACGAACGCGAGGAAGTGCCCGAGGGTGAGGCAGCCCCCACACACGCGACGACGACCCGCGGTCGGCGAGTGGTGAAGCCTCGCAGGTTGCACGACTACGTGCTGGCGTCCCAGCCCGTGTACCGTAAGAGGGGGGAAGCCCGACCCCTTCAACTGAGCGTGCAGCCCAGTGGACCTAATGTCGTGGGGCGGCTCTGCTAGCCGCCCATGTAATTCTGTGAAGGAAATCTGTGGACCTAATGTCGTGGTGGCCCGGCCAGACCGCCGGAGGGCGGCCACCTGGTAATTTCGCCGGCCCTGATGGCCCGTAATTGGCGAGCAGTTTTGTTTAAATTGATTCGAACTGTACAACTGGAACTGTAACGTCGCCCTGGACGGAGGGACCCGTACGGCCATGACGGGGACGTCATGATTTGGAAAGGCGGGGGCAGTGTAACGGTTAACCGTTTGTGTATAGGACTGTTCGAATCAGAGGGGGGCGTGTCACCGCTGGAAGGATGGAAGAGCCAGTTCGGGAGCGCCAGTGGTTGGAAATGCATTTCCCCGTGTTTCTCGCTTACCAGCGCGAGATAGGTGTTGCCTTTTATGTGGAAAATTCTTTACGGACTATGGATTGGGATGGCCTTCCCATTTATGGACTATGAACTGTAATTTCGCTGTGAAGGCGATTTTCCGGGTTTCGCCACGTTTCCGGGGGGGTGGAGAAGAGCCCCGGCTATATAAGCTCGTGAGACATTGCAACCGAGGAGAGACTAGAAAGACAGAGCTAGAGGAACCACGTCCAGGTACAGCCTGTAACTTTCGATTTTGGGGCCGTAAATGCAGTGTTTTGGCCTGGGAGTCTAAAAGATTATAAATCCTGTAGTGTGTACAACCTGTGAAAGACACGTAAACCCAATGTACATTCGTTGGTTTGCCTTTTCAATGCGGCAACGTGTTTGCGCGGTGTGCATAATTTAGGGAACACGTCCGACTGGCGTGTTGTATGTAGTTGGGGGTATTCTATAATACTGTAAGGAGACGTGTTTGCCTGTAGCACATTTAGGCAACTTGCATGGTCTAACTTCAGTATAAAATAGGTCTTTAGGGTCGATACCAGTAGGTTGATAATTTCGACATTATTGCTGTGCTATTCCGTTGCACTGGGACTAAAGCCACAATATTTATGATCGATTTTGTTGACCGTGAAGCGGTATGTGACAATAGCCAGGGATTCCCTCCACCCCCAGAAATATGTACTGCACTAAATACAGAGGTAAATCAACCAAGTTTCCCCCTGCCATAATCCTACAACGTATCGTGTAGCCTGCTTAATCGTCGCAGACGGCCGGGCAACGCTATACGGGACGGAAACGGTCGCAGTATTACAGCCGGCGGTGCGAGCCGAGACACAGGCGGGCGAGCCATTTTCGTCGGGAAACCATCGATAAACTGGGCCGGACGCTTTGGGAGCAAGAAAGGTCGCAGACAGCTACACAGACGGCGTATAGCTGGCCAAAGACAAGTTACAGATACAGCTCACAGATCACACAAGAAAGATACAGAACACAGATTCCACAAGAGGAATATGTGTATTTATCACACATTACAAGAAAATCAAGACCCACAGATCATAAACAGTACAGTACAAGTACAGACCTACAGATCACGGATTATACAGTCAAGAAAGCTACAGAACACAGATCCCACAAGAAGGATATGTGTATTTATCACACATTAAAGAAAGATACACAGAGCACAGCCCACACAGAAAAAGACAAGAAATACAGATCACAGTAAAGGCAAGATACGGTGCAGGCGGGCCTCGTTTTACCGATGTAAAAGTGGTAACAAGACTTACAGACTGTACAGTCAAGCCAAGGCACAGATTACAGCGGTAAAGAACAGACAGGGTCAAAGACAAGATACAAGTTACAGACAGTAAAGAAAAGACAAGGCACAGCACAGACAGATTTCTCTTCCCGAGAAACGTTGATTAAACGTGAAATCTAGACCTGCGACCGGGTCGCCAAAGGTCGCAGAAGGTCGCAAAAGGTCGCAGTAGCTTGCGACCGGGTCGCAGAGGGTCGCAGAGGGTCGCCAACGACAGTTGACATGCCGTAATGATGTTTCATCGGTACCAGATGAAATGCTAATACAATATATACCCAAGTAATTGTCCTGACGGTCACGGAGAGTGAGTGGTGCGTGATACTTACCTGAGAGATCGTCGTGAAGTTGTGTAGTCACAGGCGTGTCTATAGACGGGTCGCAGCAGCCGTAAGGGTTGAGACGCCGGGCTATACTTACCTGTGCGGGAAGCAGACTGGTGAGCTGACAAGTTAGGGTCAGGCTCCGACGACTGGGGGTGAAGAACACGCCGGGTTGCCACGTCTCTGGAGAGAGCGTCACTGCCGTGACGTTCCAACGACTGGGTGTCGTATCTGGAGAGAGCGTTACCGCGTAACGTTCCAACGGGCCGTGACGTTTCAGCGACTTGGGCCATATCTGGAGAGAGCATTACCGCGTAACGTTCCAACGGGCCGTGACGTTTCAGCGACTTGGGCCATATCTGGAGAGAGCGTCACTGCCGTGACGTTCCAACGCCTGAGGGTATATATATACTGGGGAGAACGTTACCGCCGTAACGTTCCAACGGGCCTTGACGTTCCAACGACAGGGGGTCTTGTCTGGAGAGAGCGTTATATCCTTAACGTTCCAACGACGGGGTGCCATCCCTGGAGAGAGCGTTATATCCATAACGTTCCAACGACGGAAGAGAAGGGCCAGCAGCCAGGCCGCCCTTATCCCCAGAAGAGAAGGGCCAGCAGCCAGGCCGCCCTTATCGCGCATAGACATAAAGCACTATATTAACTATAAAGCTATATGCATACACTCTCATATATATATTATTGCCATATAACATCAAGCTTCAACTGCACACATTCTCTTCTATTATCCACATATACATCAGGGATACGTTTAACTCTATATGCACACACCAAGTGTACGTATCCGTTAACTTTATGTGCACACACCAAGTGTACGCATCCGTGAACCTTATATGCACACCCCAAGTGTACGTATCCGTTAACTTTATGTGCACACACCAAGTGTACGCATCCGTGAACCTTATATGCACACCCCAAGTGTACGTATCCGTTAACTTGTGTGCACACATCCTCTCGCATCACGTGTATATATACATCAAGTTTATTTGCATACACTCTCCTAGTGTCTGTACATATATGTAAATATCATAACGTTACATCTCCTTAGACATTCTGTCTAAGCCACGCGGTTCTACGCTATTATTTGTAACCGCGTATACTCTTTGTGCAGAATATACCATAATAGACCTTTACATTAGCGTCAGTCATCCTTGTAGGGTTGTGATCATCTCTTCGAGCCCCGGATCTCTACTAGTGAAGGGGTTAACGACGGTGACGGCCAGAATGCCAGTGGGCAATCCCGGTTATTGATTCGCTTTCTCGTAAACACCACGACTGGTCCTGCTCGTACACGTTACAGTATCGTGACGTTCATTTGTCTACGAAACTATCTTACATGTTTTCGGGAGTGGACTCGGGTGTGTTAACATGACTGTCTGGCATGTACTGCTCAACTCAGGAACTCCGACAAACACAGTATATGTGGTATGGATGAAATATGTTTTAATCAATCAATCCATAACAATTTTGTGTATAATATTGCAGATAAATGAGATGGTTTCACTTTTGGTACTTTGATAATTTCGTAATAATTTTAGTCTGCCCGAAAATGACATGCCTGGTGGACTGTCATCATGCCCTGGAAACAGCCGGAGCATGGCTCTAATGTTGGGTTGGGAAGAACATGACTGCAGTACCTGTTTACAAAAGATAAAGATGCAGACTGCAGCTCATGTCTTCCCTCAGTGGCAGTTGGAACAGAAGAGGGCATGCACATATATACTTTGCATGATAAATACATAAGATTG
Organism: Hanleya hanleyi; assembly: GCA_036873755.1. Taxonomy (NCBI): domain Eukaryota; kingdom Metazoa; phylum Mollusca; class Polyplacophora; order Lepidopleurida; family Hanleyidae; genus Hanleya; species Hanleya hanleyi. The sequence goes on along the minus strand of JAVTVY010035357.1, from coordinate 59,485 downwards.
TTGACATGCAGAACATACCATCGCCACAACACAATACCAAAATAATCTTTGACACACTAAACATCTGTGAAAACCCAGCCACTGCATAAATGTCATATTTTGGACCATATGTCGATATGACACAAACAGATATAAGGAGATCAATAGAAAAGGCGTATGTTCTCAAATACTCTAGGAAATAGTGATGTGGCGATGAAGCATATCCAACATGTCAACAAACACATATATGTTAGATCAATTGACCAAAAAGGCAAATAAAGTATTCAAATACTCTTACTTGAAATTATTCAAATCTGTTACTGTTTATAGTTAACGAATCAAACCTTTAGTTTGAATGTAGTATAAACATTAACTCGAAAGAATCCATAACAAACAATGTATTGAGATCTGCTGTGTCATTAAATACCCTAAAACAAAAGAGTTAGGCAGGCAATGCCTCCATGGAACAATCAAAATTACAAAGGGAGAATTCAAATCCCCTCTGAGCCTAAAATATAACATAGAATAAACCTAAACACTGATCAATGCATGGTAAAGCAAGTTACCTATACTCAGCAGTAACAAACCTCACCAAAACAGTGCAAGATTCGTCTCTAAAATTTAGATTATGCTCAAATATATGACATCCGTTAAAAACAAAGCACTACAAGTTTCAAATAACTTTGCAGCTAAATCTGCCTAGTTAACACAGCAAAATCTCAACACACCGTTGCACTAAACCCTTAACAAGTCAATTGCAAATACTGTTTAACTCAACTTGAAAATACGTCAACTTCTCTCACCTGTTTACAAAAGATAAAGATGCAGACTGCAGCTCATGTCTTCCCTCAGTGGCAGTTGGAACAGAAGAGGACAATATACCATGTACTCGGTAGTTTTGAAGGCAAACTCACATGACCTCTGTGTAAACAGATGGGGTTCTGTACAGGGGGGAGACCCATATATTTACTTTAAACTAGTAAACAATCAGAGACTAAACTGATCAGTCTCTGAGGGGTTACATTCACCCCTCCTTAAAAGAGGAATTTTGAGCCGAAATCGAGATCAAAAGTTCCACACACCACTGGTGGAGTCAGTCCCACAGCCTGCCAGGTGAAAGTAATAAAAAGATACACATATCTGTAATTCATATGGATAACAACAGATAGGCAAACAAATATGTGTTAAATATTCAGGCGAGCTGAAGTACCAATAAATCTATCTTCAATGTAAATTTACAAAGAATGTGATTCAAGATAGTGTCTCAAAAGGTGAATTTCTTATGTAATGGGACTCCTAACGTTGACAAGTATTATGCAATGAAAACAAAAAGATGAATATGCCAAAAGTATTTAAGTGTCTCATACACCAACAATACATTCACTACGCAGCCTATCATGGTACCGCTAGCCTGATACCTGATAGCAAACGTAGGACATATTTCAACCAAAATACAGCCAATGTGTTTGGCTGCTCATTACATGTCGAGCTTTACTTAAACGATGAATAAACAAAGATTCAATTATAAGATGGCCCACGAGTCAATTATAGTAAATTCCCAGACAATTTAAAGACACATTTACAATTCTTCAACCCAATTTATGGTAACTGCTCTTAAAATGAAAATGTTAACACTTAAATGTTGGTAAACCGTTGACAAATGAAAATGTAAAGTTCACGCATATCTCAAGAGTGTAGACAATGACTGGAGCAAAATATCAACAGACAACAGACCAATGCAACTGAATCATACATAGGGGGGTAACTTAAAACAAAACTCTGACACATACTCATATAATGTATCAGGAATTCCCGTATAATCGTTACCAGTCACAGGTAAACCGGCACCCTGCTTCATCCCAGGCATCTAAATATAATGACAGGTAACGTTATCAAGTCCTGATGAGACGTGATCCTGCATTCTGATTTAGAGAAACCTTGTTTATGCACATTAGTGCCATAAATATCTCATATATTGTATAAGCACCATGGTCTTTGTCAACTAACATCAACTCGTTAGCCAAAACCCAATGTAAAATTCCCTCAGCCATATTACAAGACACAAAATCGACCATAGAGGTCCATGTCCCCCGCTAGCAGCACCAGTTATGGTGGATTACATCCACCATAACTGGCGCTGCTGCTGCGGGGGCCATGGACCTCTATGGTCGATTTTTTTGGGGTCGATGATATCTCATATCATTGATAAGAGTATGATTTGAAAATGGAGATATCGCTGATGAGCTTAACATAATCTAATACAGCAGATGGCACCCATATTGGATTATGCACATCCATAAAACATAATACATGACTGTCCTCTCACTAAGGTCAAGGGACTCCCCAAGTTTGAAGTAGATCAGTTGAATCGTACTCCAGCTATTGTCCGGACAAGATCAAACTGCTTAAAATCCAATGAAATCCAGTATGGCCGATGGTGGCCATATTGGATTAAGCACGTCCTTGAAAAACAATCCTAATCCTCCTCTCAACAATGTCAAGGCACTCCCCAGGTATGAAGTAGATCGGTTGAATCGTTCTCGAGTTATTGTCCAGACAAGATTCAACGGCTTACAATCCAATATGGCTGACGGCGGTCATATTAGATTACGCACATTGCTGAAAAACAATCTCAACCGTCCTCTCACCAATGTTAAGGCACACCCCAAATTTGAAGTTGATCGATTAAATCGTTCACGAGTTATTGTCCGGACAAGAAAATCTAAGATCCAACTGCTTATAATCCAATATGGCTGACGGTGGCCATATTGGATTATGCACATCGCCGAAAAAAAATCCAAACCGTCCTCTCACCGATGTCAAGCCACTCCCCAAGTTTGAAGTAGATCAGTTGAATCGTACTCCAGTTATTGTCCGGACAAGATCAAACTGCTTAAAATCCAATGAAATCCAGTATGGCTGAGCTGATGGTGGCCATATTGGATCAAGCACGTCCTTGAAAAACAACCCTAATCCTCCTCTCAACAATGTCAAGGCACTCCCCACATATGAAGTAGATCGGTTGAATCGTTCTCGAGTTGTTGTCCGGACAAGATCCAACTGCTTATAATCCAATATGGCTGACGGCGGCCATATTAGATTACGCACATTGCTGAAAAACAATCACAACCGTCCTCTCACCAATGTCAAGGCACACACAAAGTTTGAAGTTGATCGGTTAAATCGTTCATGAGTTATTGTCCGGACAAGAAAATCTAAGATCCAATTGCTTATAATCCAATATGGCTGATGGCGGCCATATTAGATTATGCACATTGCTGAAAAACAATCCCAACCGTCCTCTCACCAATGTCAAGGCATACCCCAAGTTTGAAGTTGATCGGTTAAATCGTTCACGAGTTATTGTCCGGACAAGAAAATCTAAGATCGAACTGCTTATAATCCAAAATGGCTGACGGCGGCCATATTTGATTATGCACATTGCTGAAAAACAATCCCAACCGTCCTCTCACCAATGTCAAGGCACACCCCAAGTTTGAAGTTGATCGATTAAATCGTTCACGAGTTATTGTCCGGACAAGAAAATCTAAGATCGAACTGCTTATAATCCAAAATGGCTGACGGCGGCCATATTTGATTACGCACATTGCTGAAAAACAATCCCAACCGTCCTCTCACCAATGTCAAGGCACACCCCAAGTTTGAAGTTGATCGGTTAAATCGTTCACGAGTTATTGTCCGGACAAGAAAATCTAAGATCGTACTGCTTATAATCCAAAATGGCTGACGGCGGCCATATTGGATTACGCACATTGCTGAAAAACAATCCCAACCGTCCTCTCGCCAATGTCAAGGCACACCCCAAGTTTGAAGTTGATCGGTTAAATCGTTCACGAGTTATTGTCCGGACAAGAAAATCTTACGGAATTACGGACACCGGTGTTTCTAAGTCCCCCCCCCCCCCTACTAAGTAGCGGGGGACAATAAACAAACGGGATATGTGAATATTGGGAAAACATTGACACAGCTGTATATCAATTACACACAGTTAAACAACTTGAAATAGTGAAAAGCTATACATTTACCTGTATCCGATTCATAGATAGTATGTTATATCAATAAAGGTGACACGTTAAGAAATTGCCCGGAAATTATTTGCGTAATGTGTTTCACGACTTTTACTGATAGTTCTGCCATTTTAATAAACCTGCAAATGTACCACATTTTAAAGTTCATCACAGCAGTGTTGAAAAGACGAAATGTCCAGATAACCATTCAAGAGAAGTCCAACAGTTCACCATCAAAGTCCAGGAATTCACCGTTGGCTCTTCCATCAGGGCTAAGTTCCAATTTTCCCATGGCGTTGACATCATCAACGTCCCATTTAGTTGGGGTGGAGGGATGGTCCCTAGAGCGAGATGCATCAGTCAGATGCAGGACTGTCCAGTCCGGTCATCTTTGGTCATCTCCAGGTTTCGTTCTAAACCTCACTGGCTGATGGCAGTATATGGACAATTTTGTAAACACAACTCTGAACACATTGGATTGAGAGATACTAATGATTCTCAGTTTATTATATTCCCATTTGGCGATTTGGGGCAGGCTCAGCTGGCAGAAATGTTTACAATACCTGAAAAATGCTGCCACCATCTGATTACAAGCGTCTAGTCCGTCATTCATAATCCAGCCGTCGTCCATTAGAGAATATCCGCGTCCATAATCCAAAGACCTATAACACTTGCACTTGTCGAAGTAGTGTTGACTCTCAGAGAAGTGACGAAACATTATGCAAGGCAGCCTCACTCTCTGGGCACGCTTGTCAGCAAGGCCATCTGGGGGTGGCTCGGACGTTTATTAAGCATAAGTGCTCAGAGACTATCAGCCGGCTTGTCAGATGTTCAATTTTGATTGATTTGGGGCGTAAATGTCCGGGTTTGCCCGGAGCAAATGCCCTTGTACCAAACATAAATAAGTAAACATTCCTATCAAGACCGACCTACCCCTGAAAATGATGAAAAGTTGCTTCTGTAGACCCGGGTTGGTGAGAGGGGATTGGATGGAGGGAAATTCTGAATAATGCAGGCACGAGAATATGTATATCTTTACACTAGCTAACTCGCCAAGAAAGTGAGGACTTTCTCACCAGAAAGCTAACATAAATGGGAGAGACAGGGAGATGAAGAAATTGAGAAGGTTGATCTGGTCAGTCCTAATGACGATTTATTGCTAGGATGCAGCTATAAAACTGAGAGCTATGAAACTGGGAGCCTGAGGCTGCAGGAAGTTGAGAAGGGTGACATGGTCAGTCTTAATGAAGCTTTATTGCTTGGATGATGCAATACAGGCTGGGGGGCTGCCCAAGTTAGTTTACAAACTACATCAAATTAACATTTGTTTCTAATTTGTAAACACAACTCTGAACACATTGGATTGAGGGATACTAATGATTCTCAGTTTATTATATTCCCATTTGGCGATTTGGGGCAGGCTCAGCTGGCAGAAATGTTTACAATACCTGAAAAATGCTGCCACCATCTGATAACACTTGCACTTGTCGAAGTAGTGTTGACTCTCAGAGAAGTGACGAAACATTATGCAAGGCAGCCTCACTCTCTGGGCACGCTTGTCAGCAAGGCCATCTGGGGGTGGCTCGGACGTTTATTAAGCAGTGCTCAGAGACTATCAGCCGGCTTGTCAGATGTTCAATTTTGATTGATTTGGGGCGTAAATGTCCGGGTTTGCCCGGAGCAAATGCCCAAGAAGGAAGCGAAATTAGATGGGAAGTATCTATGAGCTGAGAGCCCCAAATAAGAAGAAAAGATATATATATGTATTATCATATAGGAGTGATACCTCTCACCAACGCTTGTGGTTGCTAAAAGAGAAAAACATGTTGAGAAACTGTCAATTTACGAATGAGTACCAATAATACATATAAAATTACATAGTCATGCATAGAAAAGATTCTTGAAAAACGTCCAGGTCAGAAAAGTTATTGTAGCATTATGCACAAATATAAACAAATAGTCTCTGCATTTCAAGAGTTCCTTGTAATCAATTGTCCAGCAGTGAATCACATATGTACATGTAGCACACATGTACACTTAGGCTTGTGCACACATATCCTTCTGAGCTTGGTGTAGTGTTTGGATATCTACAGAAATATATCGTTGGTAACAATCGGAAGACCACCGCCCTAAAGTCTTAACTAGAGGTTCCGCTTTGACCCTTGAGTTGCCGCTCCGGCATGAAGCCTATGCTGGTTGTTTTTTGGGCAAAAACATACGTCTCCCCCAACCTCCCACCTTGCCTTGAATGGGCACATAATTTAAGGGAAAGTGCTATAAAATGAATGTAGCAATAAGTATCTTAAACAAAGCTGCGTATCTAAAAATATTAATTACAAAGAAGCGATTTTCATTGTATATACATGTACAAGTAGATGAACGGTTGGACGGACATCGGACACGGATGAATGCATGCACGCATACACTAAAACCTGATCAAATGCGGGGGCTATCCCAATGAAGCTTCCATCCAAGTTTGGTGAAATTCCATCCAATAGTTCTCAAGGTATCTTGCAGACAAAGCCTGTATATACATGTACAAGCAGATGGACGGACGGACGGACAGCGTACGAATGCAGGCACACACACCAAAACATAGTCAAATGAGGGGGCTATCCTAATGAAGCTTCCATCCAAGTTTGGTGAAATTCTGTTCAGTAGTTCTCCAGATATCTTGCAGACAAGCCCTGTATATACATGTACAAGTAGACGGACGGACACCGGACATGGATGAATGCACGCACACACACCAAAACCTAATCAAATGAGGGGGCTATCCCACTATAGCTTCTATCCAAGGGGAGTGAGATTCCATCCAGTAGTTCTCAAGATATCTTGCAGACAAGGCCTGTACATACATGTACAAGTAGACGGACGGACGGACACCGGACATGGATGAATGCACGCACACATACCAAAACCTAATCAAATGAGGGGGCTATCCCACTATAGCTTCTATCCAAGGGGAGCGAGATTCCGTCCAGTAGTTCTCAAGATATCTTGGAGACAAGGCCTGTACATACATGTACAAGTAGATGGATGGACAGACGGACACCGGACACGGATGAATGCACGCACATACACCATAACCTAATCAAATGAGGGGGCTATCCCAATGAAGCTTCCATCCAAGTTTGGTGAAATTCTGTCCAGTAGTTCTCCAGATATCTTGCAGACAAGCCCTGTATATACATGTACAAGTAGATGGACGGACGGACAGACACCGGACATGGACGAATGCACGCACACACACCAAAACATAATCAAATGAGGGGGGCTATCCCACTGAAGCTTCCATCCAAGTGTGGTGAAATTCCGTTCCGTAGTTCTCAAGATATCTTGCAGACAAGGCCTGTATATACATGTACAAGTAGATGGACGGACGGACGGACACCGGACACGGATGAACGCATGCACACAAACCAAAACCTAGTCAAATGATGGGGCTATCCCAATGAAGCTTTCATCCAAGTTTGGTGAAATTCCATCTAGTAGTTCTCCAGATATCTTGCAGACAAGCCCTGTATATACATGTATAAGTAGATGGACGGACGGACGGACACCGGACACGGATGAATGAACCCACATACACCAAACCTAATCAAATGAGGGGGCTATCCCAATGAAGCTTCCATCCAAGTTTGGTGAAATTCCATCCAGTAGTTCTCCAGATATCTTGCAGACAAGCCCTATATATACATGTAAAAGTAGATGGACGGACGGACGGACACCGGACATGGATGAATGCACGCACACACACAAAAATCTAATCAAATGAGGGGCTATCCCACTAAAGCTTCCATCCAAGTGGGGTGAAATTCCGTCCAGTAGTTCTCAAGATATCTTGCAGACAAGGCCTGTATATACATGTACAAGTAGATGGACGGACGGACGGACAACGGACACGGATGAATGCACGCACATACACCAAAACCTAATCAAATGAGGGGGCTATCCCAATGAAGCTTCCATCCAAGTTTGGTGAAATTCCATCCAGCAGTTCTCAAGATATCTTGCAGACAAGGCAAGGGGACGGACAGACATCCATCCAGACATCCAGACATCCAACCAGACAGACAGACAGACAGACAGCACAAACACTAGATGTCTCCCCCCAACATAGTTGGGGGAGACATAATTAAATGGTCTTCCATGCGAACGGACGAACAAGTTGATGCTGCTCCTTTTCTCAGAGAATGCCCACAATAATAATCTGCATTAACACCTACAGTCATCAGGAGATGTTTCAGGCATGAAATAAAATAGGATCGGGAGAGAGGTTTTAACTGTGCAGTGATAAATAAAGGCTGTGTATTACTCGAACACATACGCTGTCGGAATTTAAGATACTCTTTCATATACTTGATTGGATAGACCTGAGGGTGCCCAGTGCTGAATAATCGGATTGTTACGCCCTGACGGAACGGGTCTGTTTTCGATGATTTTAGTTGCAGTGTAAAGCTAGAATTATCAGGAACAAAAGCAATGCCAGCAATGGACAAATTGAGCTCAGGATCAAAATCCTTATATACTGTGAATTCACCACATCTCAAAAAGCCAAAAAAGGCTGTTGACAAGGCTGCCAGTAACATAGCATCAATGAAGGAATTGAAAAATCCGATTTCCAGAACTGCGCACAATTTAACCAGCATTGGAAATTTGATTGGCAGTCTAGGTCTGCTGACATTATTTTGTGATTTCTTCACAGACTTGATGAGCCTGAGCCTGGGCAAGGCCTCACCAGATGCATTAACAAGAGGGTCACTACACCCTGCTTTGACATAAAAGAAACGGATTGCACACATGTGCAATTTAATTGTGCCTAATTTTAAATTCAACCTGAAACAATGGGCTATATAATATAGGAGAATATCCTCTGATATAAAAGGCATGTTATGTACATAAGGTAGTCGAAACATTGTAACAAAATGCAAAAATTGTCTAAATGCAGAACAATATGTCTTGGATGTCCGAGAACTCACTGCCCTGTCCCACAGATAGGTCAAGGTGGAATTTAATAAAGTATCACTTCGGAGTGTGTAGGGAATAAACATGGACTGGATTGACTGTTCTGTGCCAGTTGTCGAAATCTGTCCATCTGAAAACGAGAAAGTGCGTCCGCTATTTCATTGTGTTTACCTGGTAGGTGTTGGGCATAAATCATGAAATTGTATGTGGCAGCACACCAGGTTAAACGGCGCATCAACTGCATGATTAGGGGAGATTTAGCTCTACCTTTCCGAATAATGTGTACAGTGCCCTCGTTATCACAGTTGAAAATAATCCTCTTCTTTGACCAAAGTTTCCCCCAAACCATGGCTGACAATACTATGGGATATAACTCTAACAGGGCAGTGGAGATTTTTGTTGACCTGTCAGGGCACAATTCTTTTGGCCACGTCCCGCAAAACCATTCACCTAAATGATAAGCACCAAAACCAGCGGACATGGCGGCATCTGTAAACAGCTGCAAATCCCTGTCATCAACTCGACGATCTTCCAAAAACAAAGAAATACCATTCCATGAAGTTAGGAATGACTGCCACATGAACAAATCAGCCCTGCATTCTGCATTTAGTTTTACCATATGATGTAAATTGCTAACGGAATGGGCTAACGTGATCAAATATGAAACAAATGACCTGCCGATCGGAATAACTCTCATAGCAAAGTTCATGTGACCTAACAGGCTAAGCATGTTACGTTTGGTAATAGCCTTGGCAGATTGTACCTGAGATATTATCTCCAGAATTCTAGCAATTTTGTCATGTGGCAATCTGGCTTCCATCTTGATGGAATCGAGAATTATTCCCAGATATGGTATCTCAGTGACTGGACCGATCGTTTTGTGAGGGGCGATGGGAATTTTCAGTGTGCCAAAGATAAGAGTTAACAGCGCCATGGTTCTTTCCGCGCACGAATTTGGAGGGCAAATAGCCAGGAAATCATCTAACAGGTGCTGCAAGCACTCAATGCCATAAACATGTTCAGCAATCCAACAAATCGCGATGGATAACTGGTCAAAAATGTTGGGGCTGGATCTACAGCCGAATGCTAGGCGAACAAAATAATAGAATGAATTTTCCCATTGGACTCCATATAGATGCCACAATGATGGATGTATTGGAAGTTGTTTGAATGCATCCACTATGTCAGTTTTACAAAAGAGGGAACCTTTGCCAAATTTTTGGATTTGCTGAATGGCATGGTCTATCGTCACATAAGTTAGAGAAAATTCCTCCTTACTTATCAAGTCATTGATACTGGGATGATCCATGTCATCATGAGGGGCAGATAGGTCGACAATCAGACGTTTCTTCTTTGAATATCTACCTTCGACGATGCCGATTGGACTCACGCGATGAACTGGAAATGGGGAATCACTATATGGGCCTATCAAATAACCGTTACCACATTCAGCTTGAATTAACCTTGCGACATCATGAGACTGTTTTTTTGCTGACTGAAGATTTTTACAAACTTTGGAAACAGTAGGTGGGTTGACAATACCTGTATGAAAACCATCATTAAGACCCGAAATCAAATAGTGTACCCATTCACGGTCCGGGTGGTCCTCTAATAATTCTTGCAAACGTTCTGTATTAATGGGAGTGGAGGCGGTCATATCGGATACATGTAAAATACCCCCAGAACTAGTTTGATTTTTTCCCTCAAGTCATTGAGTGGAAGAACTAGCGGAAGTGGTAGCACTTCTGGGGCTGCTAGAAGGGGCTGTACTTCTTGGACTGTTGGAAGTGGGAGGAGCTTGTATCTGTGGGACAGATGACGAACCAGACATACACCGCACTTGAGGATGGGAACGGCGTTTACACGTCAGACATACATGGCTATATCTACAATTTTCAATGTTACAGCCCTGCTCAGTATTGAAATTGTTGCAAATCTCGATGCCATTGTGAACAATACGTGTTCGGCCAAGAAGATCAAATCTCTTGTCAGAAACCTGACCTTGTTGGCCACGAACACCCAGGGGGAAGGAAGGCCTGGACGAATACCTTTGAGATAGACAAAGCTCGGAAATGTGAGCTGTACTACTGCAATGAAAACAGATGGTGACCTTTTTCCCTGTGAATACAGTATTGTAAATAGTGTCATCCCGAATGCCCCAATTGACCAAAACATTGTGCTGCTGCAGTACTGCAGCTGCTGCCATAGTGAACTTCTTATGGTATTCATAGAAGCCAGGACCAGAATATTGTTCCGCCATCTCTATAATCAAAGACTGGTATTCGTCCAATTCCTGTCTCCTGAATGGGTATTCGTCACACATAATGGTTTTGAATTTATTGAAAGCTTTAATGAAGCTACTCAGACTAAGATTTCTAGATAATCTAGTATCCTGAGAAGATCTCACATGCACTTCTGTACCATGCACAAATAACCTGTTGGTAGTGTCCTCTACCTCTTCCATACAGGAATCGGTAGTTAAGAGTTTTGCCAGATTGACATATTGTCCTTGAATAATCTGTTGTCTGATTTTAATTGGGACCACCTCTGCCTTAGGTGCCAAAGCCAGAGAAACACCCCTTCCCACCCCTGAAATTGGCGAAGATTGAGTTGCCTGAGCCTGACGAAGGCTGGCATTGTCGAGGGAAGCATCAAACAAATTACCTGCTGTTGGCGCACCTATACCTGAGTAAGCTGTTGCCAGGGTGTACGGGGTGTTGACTCTCGTTGATGGCCCGACAGAGGTAATCCCAGGGAAAAAGTTTGTGGGAGTGACGTTGTTCATAGCTGCATTATTAAATAGTCCCGTAGAAGGAGATGCCTGTTCTCCAAGCGATCTCTGCAATGTTTGGACCACCCTGGTAAGCTCCCGCACGTGCTGCAATACGTTGGGCATCTCCTCCTCAACGGCCGGACTGCCTTGGTCCTGTGGGTGTATGTTGTATTGTTGTTGTTGTTGTGATGCCATACTGGAAATCTCGTTTCTCGGTCTTGTCTGCGTGGACGAAGTCTCCGCGCAGCTGCTGGTGGTGACCACGTGTCCGTCTGGCTGGGCTGGTGCCTGGGTGGACTGCTGGCCGGTCATCTCTGTGCCTGCCACGGTGAGTGGGGATTCAGCGACCCCGCTAGTCAGATTGTCCGAATAAAGCAAAACTAGCATCTTTTTGGGAAAGGTCGGCGATGCAACGATATTTCTTTTCGCCAACTCTTGGCGCAGCCTGTCTGCCGTCCAATTTCGGTAATTGTTTCCATCGTATGGTGCCGATCTGCGTGATCGCCTGCTGTTCATAACATCTTGGGCTTGCTGGAAACGCTGCATTCTGTATCGGCGAGGAAACGAGTTAGCTTCAAACAAGGAAAGCCTGCACAATTATCTGCACTGCGACACAACTCCGATAAATGAATAAGTTCACTTGAAGTTGTAGCTGATATTTGAGTTCTTTTGAACAATCACTAATCTCGTATTTTAACTAATCTGTCGTGAATGTATTCACTCAACAATGACAAATCAGGACGAAGACCTTAATAATCCTTTAAAATTTGTGAAAACTGAGAAGGAAAACTCCGGAGAAATTCTGAATAAATTCTGAATAATGCAGGCACGAGAATATGTATGTCTTTACACTAGCTAACTCGCCAAGAAAGCGAGGACTTTCTCACCAGAAAGCTAACATAAATGGGAGAGACAGGGAGATGAAGAAATTGAGAAGGTTGATCTGGTCAGTCCTAATGACGATTTATTGCTAGGATGCAGCTATAAAACTGAGAGCTATAAAACTGGGAGCCTGAGGCTGCAGGAAGTTGAGAAGGGTGACATGGTCAGTCTTAATGAAGCTTTATTGCTTGGATGATGCAATACAGGCTGGGGGGCTGCCCAAGTTAGTTTACAAACTACATCAAATTAACATTTGTTTCTAATTTGATACATGTACAGATGTCTCCAGGTTAATTTAACCGATTTATCAATCTGAGGACGAGGCTGCATCAACATATGGGATGGCTCAAACTAACCCCACAACGAGTGTTCGTTAGTCCCTCAGATCCAGATTAAATCTCATGTGAAATTAACACTGAATAATATTGACATCTATGTGATGGACTGTCAAAACCTCTATACTTATTAAGTTGTCAAAACTGTCGAAATGGATTTTAATAAATTGCCTAAAAAGTGCTTCAATTTTCAATCTCTAAAGTTTATCCATGGCAACTATAATATTCCAGTTTAATATTGGAGTATGTAGGAAGGCTATAATGAGAGATTAGAATTAGGAACATAGTCTCAGTGTTTATCTGAAACTCAAGATTGCTCAGAAAGTTTCAAACAAGTGGCCTAATCTCAAGTCTGATCCCATTGCCAAACCACAGGCTTATTCTCCAAGCATGAAGCTTCCTTATCACAGATAACTTCAGCAAACCTAGAGACAATCACCAAATACAAGGTACAAGGTCATAAGGAACTAGAAATTGAATAATAGGACCACATTTCTTATCCTCTGAACATTATCATATCACCAGTAAATTAATCTCTGATTATATCAGAGCCTTCCAACCCAGAAATACACAAACAAGATTCTGGAGTTGCCAAGGTCACTTTGAGATAATTTAAAGCTTTTAGTGCACAAATAGGCCAGTCTGGTATACTGATAAAGCCGAAAGATCTAATCAAGTAATAAATACCAGCCTGCCTTCAAATTATACAATGCAAGTCTGAAAAGTCCTGGGAGAGATATACTGCAACAGTCACATTGTATATATCCACACCATGTCCCACCATCGGGCGCCAAATGTAAGACTTGTTTGTCCATGGTATATATATGGACGTCTCACATGTTGTAAGACATGTTGGTATCATGAGTGACGTTCATTTGTCTACGAAACTATCTTACATGTTTTCGGGAATGGACTCGGGTGTGTTAACAGGACTGTCTGGCATGTACTGCTCAACTCAGGAACTCCGACAAACACAGTATATGTGGTATGGATGAAATATGTTTTAATCAATCAATCCATAACAATTTTGTGTATAATATTGCAGATAAATGAGATGGTTTCACTTTTGGTACTTTGATAATTTCGTAATAATTTTAGTCTGCCCCTGTCATCATGCCCTGGAAACAGCCGGAGCATGGCTCTAATGTTGGGTTGGGAAGAACATGACTGCAGTACCTGTTTACAAAAGATAAAGATGCAGACTGCAGCTCATGTCTTCCCTCAGTGGCAGTTGGAACAGAAGAGGGCATGCACATATATACTTTACATGATAAATACATAAGATTGTTGACATGCAGAACATACCATCGCCACAACACAATACCAAAATAATCTTTGACACACTAAACATCTATGAAAACCCAGCCACTGCATAAATGTCATATTTTGGACCATATGTCGATATGACACAAACAGATATAAGGAGATCAATAGAAAAGGCGTATGTTCTCAAATACTCTAGGAAATAGTGATGCGGTGATGAAGCATATCCAACATGTCAACAAACACATATATGTTAGATCAATTGACCAAAAAGGCAAATAAAGTATTCAAATACTCTTACTTGAAATTATTCAAATCTGTTACTGTTTATAGTTAACGAATCAAACCTTTAGTTTGAATGTAGTATAAACATTAACTCGAAAGAATCCATAACAAACAATGTATTGAGATCTGCTGTGTCATTAAATACCCTAAAACAAAAGAGTTAGGCAGGCAATGCCTCCATGGAACAATCAAAATTACAAAGGGAGAATTCAAATCCCCTCTGAGCCTAAAATATAACATAGAATAAACCTAAACACTGATCAATGCATGGTAAAGCAAGTTACCTATACTCAGCAGTAACAAACCTCACCAAAACAGTGCAAGATTCGTCTCTAAAATTTAGATTATTCTCAAATATATGACATCCGTTAAAAACAAAGCACTACAAGTTTCAAATAACTTTGCAGCTAAATCTGCCTAGTTAACACAGCAAAATCTCAACACACCGTTGCACTAAACCCTTAACAAGTCAATTGCAAATACTGTTTAACTCAACTTGAAAATACGTAAACTTCTCTCACCTGTTTACAAAAGATAAAGATGCAGACTGCAGCTCATGTCTTCCCTCAGTGGCAGTTGGAACAGAAGAGGACAATATACCACGTGCTCAGTAGTTTTGAAGGCAAAATCACATGACCTCTGTGTAAACAGATGGGGCTCTGTACAGGGGGAGACCCATATATTTACTTTAAACTAGTAAACAATCAGAGACTAAACTGATCAGTCTCTGAGGGGTTACAGATGCATGGTTTATATAAATCTCACAAAGACTATTACATGATTGTTGACTTGTCAGTGGAATAAATTTTCACCAAGCAGAAAATTGAATAAAATGATAAAGACAAAAGTCTCCATCCTATTTTATTTACACCAAACTCCATCAAAATAAAGGTTAATCTTTCGTTGATACCAAACTCCATCGAAAGAAAGATAAAGCTTTCGTTGACACCAAACTATCGAAAGAAAGGTAAAACTTCCGTTGACACCAAACTCCAATGAAAGAAAGGTAAAGCCTTCGTTGACACCAAACTCCATCGAAAGAAAGGTAAAGCTTTCGTTGTACCAGCAATGTAATTTCCTGGTCACCAAGGAAAAAATACATGGACATCAATCACCAGGGTACTTGTCTGTCCAAAACACAATAGCAAACAAGCTCTAAACAAGTGTGCATCTTCAGTGGTTTAGTTGATTGAGAATGACTGTTCCCATAATCTCCCAGTCTGAAATTTTCTGCTTATACATGTACCCATATCATTATTAAGGGGATTTATACCAAAAAATCTGATTAATCAAATATTCCCTCCCTTGTCAGTCTTTTAGCGATTTCTTCCCAATGGCTTCAAGTATACATGGTGATGAAAATTTACCTACTTGTCAATCTAGATATTGAAAAATAATAAAAAAATCATACTTACATTTATTTTATATAATACGTTATTTTTATAGACAATGGGACTGTCAATAGAGCTCGACCCAGTTAAGTTTAGAACCCAAACACAGCGCCGAATCAATCTAAAAGGTCCAATAGTACTGGACCATTATTTTCCTCATGTAGTACCACAGGGGAGAATAGTAACCATATTCCTGTATTTTGTAGTTGAATTTGACTTTATATAGGGCTAAGGGAGCTTCTTGAAATTGGAGCATGCTAGGAACTTGCATAAGGCATGCCAAACAGAGTGGCATGGACGGTGTGACGAGTTGGAACTCCTAGAAACTCCATGGCATAAGTTTTGGAACTCAGGAGACGGTTTATGCCGTACCATGCAATGGCATGAAGGGAATGGCATATGCCATTCCAATTGGAAATCCTCCCCATCCAGATCAGAACTCCTGCCGTAATTTCAAGAAGCTCGCTAATATCAATTCGGTTGTATTGCTTGGTCAATTTGGCACTGCATTATGGGTTCTTAAACTTAACTGGGATAAGTTCGATTGACAGACTCCCATTGAATAAAATTAAGTTCAAAATGAATATTAATACGAAAATTTTTTTTTCTTTTTTTTTTTTTCTTTCAATATCTTCTCTGTGTCTAGATTGATGAGTGGGTTAATTTTAATGACCACAATCCAAGCCATTAGGACGAAAATCGCCTAAAGAATGAAGGGGTGGCAATATTTGATTAATCAGATTTTCGAGTGTAAATCCCCCTTAAAAACAAATATTTCTCCAGGATGAGCCACTCACACCCCTGGAATTAAGAGATCATGGGCACCACAAGAACAAGAGATCTGAGAATATAAGTACATGTATACCTTCATATAAACATTACATCATATCACAAAGTATTCACAGCTATTATCTCAGGTTTAACAGGTTAGGGCGATCCCGCTCTCTAAAATGGAGGTAAAAATGGTCATTTTTGCTCAATAACTTTTGATTTCTTCTTAACCAATGCTTCCAAACTTCAGGCGCATTAATCTCTATTGTTCCATGTCCTAAAATTAATTTGCCACTTGAAGAACCATTCAGTGTTGTTTAATCAGTGCGACACATTTTTGGCCTATTATTATGCAAATTAGATAGATGACAATTTATTTTTTTACTACCATTTGATGTGGATATATCTCTGCCTCCAGAGGATTTTGCTTAATTCATCATGGGAACTGATTTATTGAGCAAAAACAACTTTTTACCTCCATTTCAGAGAGCGGGAGTGCCCTAACCTGTTTATAACATGGCAAGTTATTGTTATTATCTTCATCTTACACCGATATATTGGAACACAATTATGGCTCAACAATAAGACTGCTGGTACTATATATCATAATACTGTTGCAACAATTTACATTGATCACACCATACTACTACATTTAGACAAGCACCAGAGGGAGGAAAAATATGTCATTTACACTCGAGCACCATCTGCAGTAAACACACAAGTAATCACAGATGGTGATGCCAGGTAACAAGTTATAAAATTGGCGGCAAGTTTAGCATTCACCAAACTAACAATGTGCCCATCATTCGACAGATGGGGATCCCACTGAATTACAGAAGTTATAAATTATAACCTCTACATGTGATTATATCAACATCTTCACCGTTCACAAAATAATGATATTTTGACGGTGTGTAAGTCACAGAGTGTAATGATCTCTGTTAATTCATTTAATACAGTCCATTACTATGTTTAACCACCTCCATTTCTTCAAGTGCATGTGGTACATTCATAAAACTTACACCAGAACAGGAGATTTCAACCTAGATACATGTATTACATGTACGCATCGGCTTATATCCTTACATCCTTGTTTTTTCACTGCGTATAATTTTCCTGGAAAGCCAAGACAATAAGGGTACGGACCCCTCCTGCACACACTTTTACACACCCTCTAGAACTTGTCTTTATCTATCTATTCTAGTATAATCTGTGGCATGTCCGACTCCTCCTCCTACTCCTCCTCCTCCTACTCCGCTTTACTCACTGCACAGCGGGTCGCGTAGGTGTGGCGTGGGATAGGGTGGGGCGAGAGACCTGGGGTTTTCACTACCTGAGATTCCATGAGCCTTGCTTACACCCTACAGTAGAATGGGTCGACTGCGCATGTGCGATGAGTAGTGCACAATGAGTAGTATAGAAAGGGCACGCGATCTCCCTACCCCTATAGGTGTGGCGCGGGATAGGGTGGGGCGAGAGACCTGGTGTTTTCGCTACCCGAGATTCCATGGGCCTTGCTTACACCCTACAGTAGAATGGGTCGACTGCGCATGCGCGATGAGTAGTGCGCGAGGAGTAGTATAGAACGGGCACGCGATCTCCCTATCCCTATGAACACCCTTGGGGTGAATGAACCCATGGGGGTGAATGAGCACTCGTACAGCTTAAAGTATGCCTCATAGCTATAGTAATGTAAATATTTCTTGAAAGCACATTTCTTAAGGATGCCAAATATATAAATTTGTTCAGTGTAAACATGTGGGTTGTGAAGATATTGGGATTTTTTTTAAATTTAATTTAGAATTCAATTTTAATTTTTTAAATGCTATTGTAATTAATTATTCAACTAATCATAACAATTTCATCATTCCCTGTAGAAGATAACTCCAACATGAAATCTGTGTCTCAGTTTTATTAATTTTGCTCTAGTTTTCATTCTTTTGGCATTTAATGGAATATTTCTTTTGAACTTTGAAGTTGAATTGAATGTTGATAGAATAACTAGACCAAAATTGACGAAACTGAGACACAGATTTCCTGTTGAAGTTGTCTTCTACAGGAAATGATGATGTAAGTTACAATAAGTTGAATACTTTTTTGAAAATAGCCATTTAAAAAAGGCTCATTTTATTTAAATTTGAATATCTTCGCAACCTACAGTTTTACAGTGAACACAATTATATATTTGGAATCCCTAAGAAATGCACTTTCAACAAATATAAACATTACCATAGCTATATAAGGCATACTTTTTACTCCTTAGTATAAAGACAAATTCCAGAGGGCATGTAAAAGTGTGTGCATGATGGCTCAGTGTCCTTATTGGTTGACTAAGGAAGTATCACTGAAGGCTACACTCATTTTTGAAGAGCTACACTCGTTTTTGTTGTTTACTGTGTAAATTGGACCTCATGAAGTTATAATGTACCCTGCGGAGGGCATGTTGATGTAACATTTCTGACCCAATTCAATCTTCTGACACTTTGGACACTTTTACATTACAAGATCATATTTTCGTCCCTCTGGTCAACTTTTTGTGACATCCCCTTTCACAAACATTTTGTGGTCAATGCGCAAAACAAATTATAACTTCTGAGAATTATTGCTATACATGTAGTTCATAACTTGGCTATATTTTCTTCTTCTTTTTTAACTTCTGTAAGTATATCCCCTGAATGATTATAGCTCAAAAACTCTACAATTTGTAACCATACACATGAACCTGTAGACACAGGGAAAATGTCTTGAATGAACACAGTTGTGCTATCAACCATTGAATGATTAGCAAATTAAAATGAGATCCACTGTTTCTTTACTACTTGTCATTTTTACCCCTCGGGCAAATTTTGCCCGAAGGGTATTGTCGTCGTCAGCGTCGTCTGTCTGTCTGTCCGTCTGTCCATCTTTCTTGTGAACGCGATATCTCAAGAAGAATTATAACCAGGCATTTTAAATTTACACCATGTATGCATCTGGTGAAGCGTCAGAAGCCTATTGAAAATGGTTGACCTTGACCTTTTTTTTCAAGGTCAAATTGCAGTTTCAATGTAGATTTGATGCTGCTATCACCAAATCTCTTACAGTATTATAGCTAGCCCCTGTAACTTTAGTTCATTGATGTACATGTATCTGGTAGTTGACCAGTAGCCTAAAAGTTGAATCTGCCACTTGCACATTATTTTTGTCACAGACCTTATGAAGTTAGTAAACTTTGTTTGTGTGAGTATTGATTTGTTTCTGTAATGTTTAAAAGAACTCTTCATGTACACTGTACAAGTTATGATCGACAAGTGCTTCACAGTAATTTGGGCTATATGGAATAGGAAATTCTAATTTTCAATCATTTGGTAGCGTGTTTATCTACACTGCTATATAACCAACTTGCCATCTTCAATACACACAATTCAGTATATTGTCATAGATACATGTAAACAGTAGCCTGAACACATATCCTATTTCACATTTTAACATTTCATCACAGACCACATCAGGCTTCAAATTCAGGTCAAATTGCCCAGTGGTGATGAAATGTCCTGCATCAACCTATTAAAGGTCAGCAGGTGCAATAAATCCAGCAGAATGAAGTGGTATCATCCAAAACATTAGTATGTGTGTGTAACAATAACCAAAGTTGACTGAGGCCATTCTGCATGCTATCCAAGGAATTTAAATCAGTTTATGTTTGGACATTTTGTGGGTATCATGTAAGTTACTTTACTTTCAATACTGTTTAATAGTTTACTTATTCACATCCCCTACCATATTTTTTGTTATTCAACAGACCAAGTTCTTCACTGGTTTTAATCGTTTAAGTTTTGTGCTACTGATAGTAACACAGTACTGATTATGTAGAATTGGGTCTCAAAATAAAAGCTAGTAACCCTTCTCTTAGTGTGAATTCAATTATTCTATGTTGAGTACAATTTGTTCACATGTATGGTCTGGACTCGCAAATGAAAATGTGTTATACATGTACACATCTCAGCTTTGGGGAACAAACATGGTTGCAATTAAGATATAATCAAAGAAATTTCATTAAAATTATTGGATCTAAGTATTTTACATAATTAGCTTAAAAAAGGCCTTCCTGGTGCGAACTGTTTTATTTTGGGAGAAATCAAGTGTATGGAAACAGAGCCCACATCTAGCATTGACTCAACAGTTACATAAAGGGTCTAATTTATTTTCTTCTGGTAGAATTTAATTAGATAACTTTGGGATATAATTTAAACAGAAACATTGTATTTATAAACAAAATGTGTCTAAATATTTCTTGTCTTTTAAAATCTTTCTCCATTTTGATTCTCTGATTAGAGAATACAGAATCACTGCCACGAAGTGTGTCGCTGTTTCACCGATTCACAGCAGCACATTAACTCCAAAATCATTGATTCAATCTTGTCACTTCAAATCTTCAACATATTCTCAAATAGCTATCCACTGTCAAATTTTGAGACCACTGTTTTAATTTTCAAGGCCACAGTACCATAAGAGTCAGAAGCACTCCAAAATTCAGTTTACTCATATTTCTCATTTCCCATGTCAATATCAGAAATTTGAAGAAAATCTCAATTGAATGTGGCCTCAAAATTTTACTGAATTGGGCAAATAGCTCTATCAGCATTAAAAACTCAGACCACTCAGCAAAGTTTATTTTATTTTTTCTTTAAATCTAACCTGATTGCATTGGTGAGCTTATATGTCTGCTTTGGGACAAAGTTCTACCAGAAGGATTTCAAATAATGGCTGAATTAAGATAGAAGATCATACTTGTATATTAGCATATTGATTTGTAAGTTCTACTTCAAACATTAAAACAAGCTGAGTAGCTAGCAGGTCCTCCGCCAAGTAGACTGTTTGAGAGTGTACAGCATATACGCTTCGAATATCTCCTTAAATATAACTTGGAAAGTGGATATGTGTATGTGGAAAGAGACCTTTATCTGGAATTGTTGAGACAATTTGAGGGGGTTTGGGCAGCAGTAATGGGTAGTGTAACACTGGAAAGTAAGTCTGTAGTTGAATATGGACTTGTGGATGGGGAGGTTTATAAATCGATGGGTGGAATAGATCAAGATATCGCGTTCACAACACAGATGGGTACAATATGGGCGAGTGAAATCCAAGATGGTCAGAGGCAGCCATCTTGGATTACATACTACCTCAATGAAAATCAATACAAAATGGCCGTCTAACTGATGTAAAGCACCTCAAGTTTGAAGTCAATCGGACGAATTGTTCTCACGATACCGCGTTCACAAGATGCGGGACGGACGGAATCCAAGATGGTCAATGGCAGCCATCTTGGATTACGTACCTCGGTGAAAATCAACACCAATGGCCATCTAACTGATGTGAAGCACCTTCTCAAGTTTGAAGTCGATTGTTTGAGTTGTTCTTAAAATATCATGTTCACAAGATGCAGGATGGACAGAATACAAGATGGTCAATGGCAACCATCTTGAATTACATATTACCTCAGTGAAAATCAATACCAATGGCTGTCTAACTGATGTGAAGCACCTTCTCGAGTTTGAAGTAGATTGGTCGAATTGTTCTCGAGATATCAAGTTCACAAGATGCGAGACGGATGAAATCCAATATGGTCAATGCAGCCATCTTGGATTACATACCTCAGTGAAAATCAATACCAATGGCCGTCTGACCGACGTGAAGAACCTTCCCAAGTTTCAAGTCGATTGATCAAATTGTTCTTGAGATATCACGTTCACAAGATCTGGGACGGATGGAATCCAATATGGTCAATGGCAGCCATCTTGGATTACGTACCTCAGTGAAAATCAGTACCAATGGCCGTCTAACTGATGTGAAGCATCTTTTCAAGTTTGATTGGTTGAATTGTTCTCGAGATATCGCGTTCACAAGATGTGGGACGGACAGAATCCAAAATGGTCGATGGCAGCCATCTTGGATTACGTACCTCAGTGAAAATCAATACAAATAGCCGTCTAACTGATGTGAAGCGCCTTCTCAAGTTTGAAGTTGATTGGTCGAATTGTTCTCAAGATATCGCGTTCACAAGATGTGGGACGGACGGACGGACTGACAGGAGGAAGGACGGAAGGACGGACGACGGCTAGCATTTCCAAGTCCTCCCACCACTTTGTGGCGGAGGACAAAAAATATGTTTAATTGGTGGGAGATGTCATGTACATATTCATCGACGACATATACCAAGCCATTTTCCATGAAGGTAAATATGTTGAAGCCATTAATTTAGAATATGATCAGATGTTTACAAAATATATTAGTACATGTCCCCATCAAGCACATCATTGGCATGAATGATCTGAATTTTCATATTCAAATTTCAGATAAGATAAACGAAAAATAAAACAGCAATGCCAAAGACTAAGAAGCAAAGTGCAGACGTTAGAAGGAAAGTTACCAGAACCTCAGTGCAAAATTTTCCAATCAATCAAGGCCTTGGCAAAAACTGACCTTGCTCAACTTTCTGTGTATTTCCCATATAAGAGAACTACAGTCAACCATACGAGATAACATTTTTGCTAATCTTCTAAAAATGCACTGATATATAATGCATGCTTGCTGGATGTAGACAATGATGATAGCCGAGGGTATTGGAGCCCAATGGGCTATTTTCTATGAAGAGATTTTGCACTCTAAGAAAGACTAGTTCATTCATTATCTGTTATATTACCAATATGCTCGATACACAATCAGGGGATATACTTGTACAAGTGACAATTTATCACCTTCTTGCTCTGACATCAATATGTGCCCATATATGAACTGCATATGGCTGTCATGCTGTAGTGACATCACTGGATATTATTGTCAATTACAATGGGTTGTTTCGTCCAAATTAGCCAATGGTACATGTAGCGAGTTCCACAATATACAATTTGTACACCTGTTTGATTGAATCATCTATTCAGCATACCACAGCTTACAGGAAATTTGTGCTAGGACTCTCAAAGTGTGAATAGAACACCTTCATGGATTTCTACTTCGAAGAATGTGAACCATAGTGCCCATAAACAAGGGCTTTTGACATCGGAAAATAGGACACCCCCATAGAGAATTTGAGCTACCAATTATCACAAAAATAGTTCAGCCAGAGTTCTCTCCCTCTTCTGAGATCATTTCCCCATTCTTACCCACAGCTGAGGTTTCATCTCATTTCGAACAGATTCTACATGTGTTATATCCTAGTTAGCACAAACAGTCTTCATGTTTCCTGTCAAAATGGACATCTGGAAGGTCTGATGACCAAATACATTATTCTGAGTTACCATACAGATTCAGACAAAGGTTATTTGGCAGGTAGGAATTCCTTGGGATGGTATGGTCTGAATGATCGGTGTGAATGATAGTGGGCAGGCTCATAGACTGGAAAGTTCCTTCTGTATTCAGTCTCCCAGCTGGAGGGCTGGTTAGACAAGACTTTTTCATACATATCCTGAGCTTTTTGACGTCTCTGTGCTGCTCGAGTCACCTCTATCTCATGCTGATCGGACTCCACTTGCTTCTTTCTCAGTGCCTTCAGAGCAGAACAATAAACCTGTATAAATATATCAATACATATCTTAGGACATCCTTTAGTATTTCTATGAGAGAATAAATGATGATTCAGTACTAAACTAGAACTCGTGGACTTCGAAAGGCTGCCGTTATTCGTGTATTTTAATGTTGTGAGTTTTTTTAACTTTGGTCTGTGGGCGTATATAGTTCTGAAAATGCAAAGAAGTGTTGTACATGTAATTTTGTTCCGACAGATGTATATATACGATCAGCTCGAGATGATCGTGCTATTTCACACTGCATGAAAGAATTTATTAGTTTCGCAACTTTTTGCACGACAACACTCCAGATGAGATCAAGTAGGACAGTCTGAAATTGCAACTGCAAGGTTGAAAAGGTTAAAAGAGATGATTGTGACTGTTCATATGAGTACCATGAGGATCTTGAAGTACATGGGTTCATACGGCCCCTAGCCCCGGGTTAAGCGGAATTAGACACAAGTTATGAAACGTAGCGCCATAGATCTTGCACGCTACATTCGTATTTTATAAGTTTCTGCAACAATGTTTTGTGACGTTGATTAAAATCGTCACATTTAACACAGGATCTAGCAAATGCTACTAAGCGAGATATGTATACGCCATATGCAGGTCCCACTGGAATATTACTGTCCAGAAAGGGATAGTTTACAATGTCGAAATTGTAATCATCTCTCTTGTCAAAGTCAACGAGAGAGTAACCCCACTTCATTTTAAAAGAGATACAGATCTAAATATGATGTGCCTGTAGGGCTATCTGTTGTTTTCTTCAAATCCAGTGAGGCTGGGAAGAACCCCAGGAATGCTCCAGGTAGTCGTTTCTGTCCGAGGAGCCGAGGCCTATTCTTATCATGACCTTGTGAGTGCACGAAATCACAGCTTAACAAAAACCCCTGTACTTAAATATAGTTGATGCTTTCTTCATCTTCCTCATGTGCAGAAACAACTTCCTGGATCAATCAAAATCGATAAAGATGAAATGTGCATGTCCACTATAATTTTCACCCAGCACAGTCAGTGTTGCACTGAAAGTTTAAGAATTTACGAACTCTGACATTGGGACAAAGCATAGCAACGAATGCAAAATTTATTTCTGTGAAATGCAGGTCTGTGCTCCACAACATCGGACATTTTTGAATTCATTGTTCAAGACGGTCTGCATTACGGGACGAGTTGGCTTTGGACCAGTTGACTGTTTATATGGGACGACTTGGCAAGTCTATTTACTTGTTTTTGTTTATAATATCGATCTATAAAAACTAAAATTATTACTTCTTTGAATGTAGATAAAGATCCCTCAATTCATTGTTCAACTGGCTGGACCTAAACTCTATAGTAACATTTGATTTTGTTACTGATTTTATTATGTTGACAACGAACCGAAAGTTTTGGCCGCCCGACCTAGATTACATCGCATGGTTCCTGCTTCAATAAGTGAAGTGACTCACCGTTTTGCCCTTGTAGGCCTATGGATTAAATAAATATCTGTCAACCTCCCTGGTCATTTATTTCCTCTGTATAGCTCATTTTATTTCCATAAACGCCAAAAGTAATAACATCGAGCCAACCTCCCCACAGCGCATGCTCCATTTCGCAGGCTCCAATAACATCCCTGCCTCCAATAGCGGAAGTTGACCGTTACTACGTTGCTATGACGTATAGGGGAAACCAACCAACGCACGGTTCAGTTTGAATCCGACCAAACGACTCCTTTAGTGTTGCACATGAGCGAACTACTTTTCATATGCTCTGTCCAGATAAACAGGGAAAATTATCTCCAGATAATTCTTTTTAACGCTAGGTCAACGGAGGTATTATGCAGACTTGAAAAGTAATCAAAATTTTCGTTAAACATCTATTTTACTATATATGATGTCACTTCCGGCGATGTGCGCGAAGGCCCCGAATCCGGTCCAAAAATCTGACTGGTGGCTGGGGTGTTATTAGACCCCCAGCGAGGTGGTTGTTATCGAGCTGGACTTCCGCCGCCATTTTTAGAACTCCGGCATGATAGCAAATAACGACAGTTACGATTGGATAAAAAAGGGCATTCCTGGGAATCCCCACGCTACCTCCGCCAATGATGAGTATCTACACTGAATGCTTGCCCTTGATTACTGCGCTAAGTATCATGGGAGATGGTTGATTTCGATTTTATCGAACTACCGCCATATCTCGTTGATCCGAGATTTGGCCGCCATTACCCTCACAATCAGCGTCAACAGAGTGTATTTCGATGAAGAAAAACGCACTTTCTTTAGTTCCAATCACCATGAAATTATAACGAATTTCCAGTTCAATGTCTTGTCCACATTTGGCACTGTGAATGTAAGTCCCAACACTGCTTTGTTTTTTCGCAATCTTGCGGACAAAGCGATTTTGGCCCCCATGAGACCAAGCTGATCCAATAAGGCTGTGCGCGAAGCGACAGCCTTAATAAAATCAATAAGTTCATTACAGATCTTCTGATCTTCATGTATGGTTATGTTCACTTCCCACAATCACATGTCGCATACACTGTACTGATTGTATTAAAATGGATTATTTTAGCTTTTACCTGAACATTTTTAAGGGGCGATTTAGACCCGTAGGGACTAATGGTCCTGTCTTAATGTGAGGAAAACTTGAGCACCGGCACTGTGTCTTGCTAACACAGAAAAAGATAGAGTTCTTACACGACAAGAAAGAGGTTTGAAACTTCCTTCTTTAGAGTGTCCAGGTTTCGGTGTTTTTAATGTTCGTGTATAGTTTCAGGTCTGATATCTTCAAGTTACATCTAATTTTATGCGTGTATTTGTTAATTTTCCAGTGGCACTACTTTCCTACTCAAAATATGTCATCTGCTAAACCACAGATTTTGAGAGGCGCATGTTGAGTGATTTTGTGGGGCTAACTCATTCTCATTAGAAAGCGTGTCCGGGCAGTAATTTAGTCTTAAATAATACCAGTATAAGTGTAATTCATTATAGAAAACAATGGGATATTTCACTTTGCCTGTATTCATTTAGATTTTCATAAAATATGTGTGTTGAGTTACAGTTGAGAATTTTCACCATTTGAGCTTATCCCTCAAGACCCTCACCATTATCTTTTTATGGTAATTTTCTAAAATCCAATGGTGGTCAAATCATTTACATAATAATTTTTCTGTATTCAGGAATGTTTTCTTTCCATTCTGCTTCTGAAATATTCTTGGAATGTTGCAAGCATTTCCCTGATCTACACAATAAGAGCTCTACATATTACATGCACCCAGTGTCTTTATGAAGAAAGGTGACAGGGGAGATAACCCCCACCATAACGACAACATATATTCTCCATACAGTAGTTTGTGTTGATTTGTAATGGCAAGTTATATGTAGAAGGATGGTAACTGTTAAGAAGAGTTAACCTCGTCCCACAGCCGCGCACAGAAGTTCTTCCTACAGCAATAGGATACATAGTGGTTATATTTAGGAAAGCGTGAAGTCCCCTAGGAACAAGGTTTGCCACAAACTAGTTCCGTTTCTCTTTTCCGCCATCTTTTAAGCCAAAAGGTGAACGAATAGCAGACGACCCATTTGCAGTGATTCACGTAAATTAAATCTTCATGTTCTGTCGAACATTGGTCTACAGGATTATCTGTCAATTCAGCCAGCTGCCAATATTTTCTTAACCAGAGATCAAGAGCTTGGTAATTGGTGTCAATCCGGCACAATTGGATCTGTGGGGTTTTCTGACTCAGAATGATCGTCGGATAAGTTGACTCTTGTAGCGAATCCATGCGTGCATACTTCCAACTTTCATATGTCTGGCTAATATAATTTTGCTTTATGGATGTACGTGTAACTCAGAAACTCTAGCTGTGATAGGTGAATATAGGGTAAGGGGGCGTGGCATTCCCATCACATTCAGCAACAACAATAAAAACAAGGGTTATGTGTAACCCGGCAGCTCACCGTTTTGGGTTTTGTCAATAAAATGCAGCTTCGCATAAATATCGAGCCCTCCAGGTTGCACATCACTGGCAATGACAATACATATTGTTATAAAAATTTGACTTCTTTGTCAGTGATGTTGAAGTTGGATTGAAAGATGAACTATATTATAAAACTTGAAATAAAGATTACCTTTTTTTCAAGCAGTAAATTAAGTAAGTCCAGCCTAAACAGAAAATATTAACCCAGAAAACTTTCAGAGTCCAAAAGAAGTCAAAATTATTGCCAGCCTAAACATAAAAACTTAACCGGAAACCGACACCGACACCAACACCGCCACTTTCCCCCTCTCTCTCTCCCAATACCTCGCCTACTTCGTATACGGCGAGCTAAAAATAGACTCCTTAGCCGATGTTTTCGGGCTTGATGTACGTGATGAATCTGATACGGTTTCATGGAGCTCACAATGTTTCGTCTCCTTTTCGATTGCTTGCAACCCAGTTTATGCTGCATAAACCTCAGTGGAGTTAGTAATGTCAACCGCCCATCTTCGTCACTCTCATAGGTAAAATCTTTCGCGAATGGGCATTTATTGAACGTTTTCACGGACACAGATTCACAGCTTCGGACAAAGGGTTACGCGGGACTTTATCCGCGTAACCAATGTGCGAACGAAACGATCATTCGCACAATTTGTGCAGCCCAGAAATTGGCAAGAGGGACTGCCGTAGCCTCGAACCTGAAATCATAACAATTACATCACGCACCACAACCAACGCTGATTGGCTATCTTGGATTGATCAACCTAGACGGACACGTTTGACAGTTTTGAATTTCGCGCACTGTACAGTGCAATAGTGTAAACAGTCTATCAGCATTGTTCGTAGTGCGTGACGTAATTTGTCCCATCGGTCACAAGTTATATTTTTTAATACCGGTATATATATGTGTACAATTATACTAATGCACTAGAGATCCTTGTTGAGAGGAATGTATGAGACTACAAGTACCGTATGGCTCTTCGCCATGGGACGGAACATCAAAGAGTTAGTGAATTATTCCAACAGTCTATTTTACATTTAAATAGCCCCGTTTGAGTGCCTAAGGCTCTAGTTGGTAATAACTTTGGTGCACAATGATAGCTTCTTGTTTGAGACTTTGCTGACCCTGGTCTTGATATTTGACCTCAAAATCCACATGTTCTTTTCTTTCTTTCAAGTTTAGAGTATCCACAAACCATATACCATGTATACATATCCCAGTATTCGTATACAAATGGACAGACACCTCCAGACATTCAAATGACTGAAATATCTTTGAAATCTCTTTCATTCACTAAATATTTTAAACTTTTTGTGATATTCAGGCTGCAGTGACCTTAACCTTTGCATGACCCGACCCTCGACCTCAAAATCAACAGACTTCTTCTTTGCCCTGAGTTTGAGGTATACCATGAGGCATAGCATACAAGAAAGTGAACAGACAGACAGACAGTGAAACCAAGTCTTCACTTTGCCAGGAGATTGAGGTATACGTCAAATGTCATCATAATCCACATACCTGACTGGAGTTATAGCCTGGACATAACAGTGCATGAGGATTTCCTAAATTTGGGGTTAGAGTGTTAAGATATACCCTAAGTTTGGTATCAATCCATAACACTGAACCAGAGCTATAAAATGAAACCTCAAAAGTTAATGGACAGAATTTTTCATTACATAAAACCACCTAAATGTCTCACGATGAGCATATAAAAATAGGGAAGTAGACCATCCAAATCTAGCAAAACGTGATATTTGGACAGACATTTTGTATCCTGGCTAACACGCTGGCTATCTGTGTACTCACAGCTGATGAGGCTTTGATGTTGTGTGTTCTTTGTTTGCCCGTCTCTCTCTCACTGTCTGCCCAGCCAAACTGTACAAATGGGGGACGGTCATCCTTCACGTTCTTATCTGATCTCTTCTTCACTCTTCGCGCAGGGGTGGATGACACTTTCTGTGTACACAGTCTTTGAATCCTTGTAGTACGATGGGGCAATAGCTTGGATTTTCTTAGCCTCGGTACAACTGTTTTCACAGCATTATTGTTTCTATCTGTCACATTCCTACTCCCATTCTCTAGAAGAGAACACACAATCAAGAGATAGTTATATCGACTTGATTCCAAAATATATCAATTCATTGAACTTATTTAATTTGAAATTATTAATTATTCAATATTTACTAAAACATTCATGAACAAGTTTGGGTCAAGCTGCTGTGTGTACGAGCACAAAAAAAAACTACTAAACCTTCTAGCTCTTTGTAATTCTTTACGAGAAGTTGAGAATTTTGTACACAACTTAAACAATTTGAATGTGTTTGCATAGGCCTACATGTAGTACCGTATTAGATTCATTTGAATTATTAAAGTGTAACTATAATGAATGTTTAGATATGCAGAGCTGTTGACAGTCACGCACACTTACTTTTGAATGTTTTCCCACCAAGTCTGTTTTTTGATGAAGCACCCGGTGTGTGACCTTTGACCCCATATTCATATCCACTTTCATCAGACAATTGTAAGTCTTCAAGTCTCAGTCTCAAATCATTCCTGTCCTCCTGATCATGTAATTGTCTGTTAGAGCTTCCACCGTTATTGTTAGGATGTTTGTGGGTGATATGTGCAGTGTCATCCTGCTCATCACTGTACACACTCTCAACATCCACATCCTCCTCCCAGCTGAACGGAGTATGAGTTTGCTCAGTCTCCCGCCGTGTAGTCCTAAAACTTAGATTATCCCTGTAAGAAGGAATATTATCTACAAAGTTTTTCCTCCTGAACTGACGTCTGTATTCGCTCTGCTTGTATACCATTCTCGTCTATATGTACTCCGACTGATTATGAAATACAAAGCAATAATATGGTATTGGAACAGAAACAATCAGCTTATTATCAGATACTGTTTGTTGACTAGATGGACTGTGAGGATAATGGCCGGGGGTTGGAGGTGGTACATAGAAATCGAGAATGAAATCTAAGTGGTATAGAAATAGAGAATGAAATCTAAGTATCTATTTTCAATCAAAATCAAAATAATTTAATAATTTAAGATATGCAATTGTAAATAAATACAAATAGCCTGACTATTTAAGGCGCCTCAGGCTCGATATAGCTGTGATTCTGATATAAGGCAGGTGCTAAGGTGTCCTCCAAATTAATAAATGCATATTATTTCATCCCTCTTATAAGTGGACGATTGTATTTATTATTCCCTTTAAATTGTTTGTGCTGTGCAATAAAGGAGGGAACCATACCTATTTTCTGACCAAACATTTAACTCCGGACGTCTTTTACACAGCAGTTGAATAATGAAACCTGAAAACTATCTTACATAGTTTGACCATTTATTGATCCAAGAAATGGTAAACAGGCAGACGTTCTAAAACACTAAATACATGTTCAAACATGTACTCGTCTTCATATCCCCAACTCCATTAAGTTGCCATGCCAACGTACTAAAATATGCAGTACTGTACCAGTGTTATTTTCGCTGAATTCCTAATAAATGCATTGAAAATTATACAATAAAGCATATATTTATTTTTAACTCAACAAAAATAATTAATTTTGATCCAAGCTGATCATGGTGAGATAAGTTGACTGGAGGGACGGGTAGTCCTGAGCAACAAGAAATTAGAAATTCACCATAATTTGTCATTGACAAGATGGACAAACCACGGCATTAGACTTGGAGTTGAACTACTGTCTGTCTAGTCCAATACAATGGGTGACTGACAGCCTTTCTTTTATTATTTGGATGTTCGATTGGGCTGTGATACGGACATGGTAGACATCAACATATTAAAGGAGGACGTATTCCAGTCACATTATATTGGACTACTATCTGTCCCAGCTAATCCGACAGTAGTACTAGTAGCACCGCATCTCGAGTAAACATAATACATTTTTGTCAACATCAGTCCATCAGTCTGATAGTTTATCCAAACTACGTCGATGAAACCTTACTTATAACACACATCAAATGGAAACAAAATTATACAAACCCCAGTACAGACCTAATAACTTACACTTTAAATAAACAAAACAAACACCTGCCGCCGCTGTATCTTCTTCCTGGAGCATCTCAACCACCTCGCTGGGGGTCTGATAACCAACCTCCCCACAGCGCATGCTCCATTTCGCAGGCTCCAATAACATCCCTGCCTCCAATAGCGGAAGTTGACCTTTACTACGTTGCTATGACGTATAGGGGAAACCAACCAACGCACGGTTCAGTTTGAATCCGACCAAACGACTCCTTTAGTGTTGCACATGAGCGAACTACTTTTCATATGCTCTGTCCAGATAAACAGGGAAAATTATCTCCAGATAATTCTTTTTAACGCTAGGTCAACGGAGGTATTATGCAGACTTGAAAAGTAATCAAAATTTTCGTTAAACATCTATTTTACTATATATGATGTCACTTCCGGCGATGTGCGCGAAGGCCCCGAATCCGGTCCAAAAATCTGACTGGTGGCTGGGGTGTTATTAGACCCCCAGCGAGGTGGTTGGTCTGATAACATGTTATTGGAGCCTGCGAAATGGAGCATGCGCTGTGGGGAGGTTGGGAGCATCTTTTGGAAACCGCGACCTCTACTGGTTAAAACCATCATTTACTGAACAAGAGAGACAACTCTATTGCCTCGGACAGCCCTGTATGGCAAGCCGTTTTGTTATTTATTTATTTTTTATATAAAAAATTGTGGAACACTTACACCAATACGGAACTATGGCAAGCCGTTGTGGTATTTATTCAGTTTTTTTTATCTCCAAAATAGTATTTTTTAAATAAAAATAAACTTTTATTTTGGATATCAAGAGCAGTATTTTTTATATCAAAAAAAAACAACAGAATTTTTGATATAAAAAAAACAGAATTTTTGATATCAAAAATAAACTTTTACTTTTGATATCCAAAATAACTGAATAAATACCAAAACGGCTCGTCATATTATAGCTCGGCTCTAGAATTTTTAAAATGCTAATTTTGAAATGGGGTGTAAAGCCGACCAATCCGATTTGGATGTTTGCAAGGCTATATGGTTTGGAGTGTGTGTAGAAAAATATCAGAGTTTAAAATATCGAAACTTATGCACCACCAACTAACTTTATATCTAGTTAAACTAGGGCGGTAAAAATACCTTCAAAAAACATACCTCAATGGAATAAACGTACCGTATAGGCCTACATTAGAACATTTTCTGGTTTATAAAGATAAAGCGAAAGACGCAATTTGAATCAGACATTTTGATTTTGATTAACGTACACGTGCTGGAGACGGGGATTTTAAATCCAAAATTTTCTGATTAATCTTTTGTATTGACAGACAGATCGGGCTGTTGAGAAGGCAATGGAATGGAGGGGGGGGGGGTATGATGATTGGACAATAATCCATAAATTATAGTTTGTATTGATAAAGTTAAGTTCTAGTCTACGTGTTTTTGTTTTGTTTTGTTTTTTTCTTTTTTTTTACCTGGCACGCCGAGACCTAATGTAAATCTCGGACAAACGGACGAATAGCCCGATTGCGCTATTCAACCTTTTCTACGGATTAATAACCACTTCGTATTATTGAAGATTTAATTCGCAGGGTGTTTGTTGTCTTTTAAATCGGCAATCTGCAGCATATTTCTTCAGAGCGACACTTTGACATGAGAAGACACATATCTTTGTCCCTACTACCCGGTTTAACAGTGACGCACATGAACGCCTAATAAGAATTCAATACCGGTACCGGTAAGCCCAAATATGTTAACCCTAATTTGACCTTAACCACAAGTACCTTCCTCCGTAACTCCACTTTGAGACTCGAAACAGATTTACCTCACTCCCCAAACTTGCCTCGACACTCAACCGCATGTACCAGTACCCCACCCCCTAACCCCGCTTTGATGCTCAAGCACATGTACCTCACTCCCCAACCCAACTTTGACACTCGAACAGACACACCACCTCACTCCCCAACATTGCCTCGACATTCGACCACAAAACATTATTGCAGAAACTTGTAAAACAGGGCTATACCATCAAGCGCCTCCTCTCCAAGTTTCTCAAATTTGGCGATACATATCGCATGCAGACAGTAAAATACGATCGTAGCGTGCAAGATCTATTGTGTACGTTTCGAAACTTGTGTCTGATTCTGCTTAACCCGAGGCTAGGGGCCGTATGAACCCATGTATTTCAAGATCTTCATAGTGTTCATATATTGAGCGTGACGGAGACACATAATACTCTAGATGACGACTTTACGACATATATCATATGGATTGAGAATACTGATCAGCGGTACGGATTTGATATTTTTGGAACTGATGTCTTGCTGGCATCATTGAAAACTGTTGACTGCTTCAGTCTTGCAGGAAATCAGCCTAGTTTAATGTATACTATGATTTATCCTTTTAATTTGGTGCTAATGTTATTGTATTAGGTCTTTGGATCATGGACGCGGAAACTCTTTGATGGATGACGGCTGAATATCGAATGACGGACTAGACGCTTGTATTTTTGTCCGTTAGAGGTATTCTCGGCTTTTCTTGTCCAATCAGAAGCCGTCCTTTGAGATAGTTCAATCGTCGGCCAGGGTCGCTTTTGGCCTAATCTTCGTCGGGCAGGCCAGGATACTGTACCAGCAGCATGTCATGAAACAGCTGCTTGCGCATTTTGATCGCATTTTGCGGGGCCTTGGTGGGTGGTAGCCCCATATCCACTTCTAAGTGACGCTTGGTCTTCATGATGGACCTGTGCGTGGGGTCACCTTTCATTTCAAGCGGCAGCAGGATATACCGTTCATAGATCGCCATGGCTGTTTTCCTGATGTCGAGGCGCATTTGGATATACGCCTGTTTGAAGTTATCCTGTCCGGCGTCTTCGAATGCCTCGACATCTGTCTTAATAGCTTCATGCACAATACGATCCCAGAAGGTAAGTTCTCCCTCACTCCCCTGAGGCGTAGCCTGACTATCTAAGGTCAAGTTCTCTATAATAGTAGATAGACTCTCAGCAGTCTCTGTATCGGTATCAATCTTTGGACTCTCAGCAGTCTCAGTAACAGCATTTGCCTTCATGGGCTCATCGGCTTCTAGCCACTCGGTGTCTTCAGTGCCATGTATATTCTTCTGGTGTCGCATCATATCGTAGTGTCTGGAGAACGTGCGTTCGCACTCAGAGCAAATATAAGCCATGTTGACGGTTGAACGTCGACTGTGCACGTTTTGGGGATATACTTGGTTTGATGGACAGTAACGCCCGCCAACGCCTAACCTAACGCTCCAACGCCCTGGTGAAATAGCTCAGAAGCTCTGATGGTCCCATGGAATTAACACTAATTCATCGAAATGCAGTGACGCCCGTCAACGCCCGTCGTTACGCCATTATGCCCGTCTCAACCCCTTAACGCCCTATCTTAACGCATTAACGCCCTAACTGAACGCTTTGCCGCCCTATCGTAACGTTTTAACGCACTGTCGATCATCCATGGACGGACATCATCATGTTGGGGATTGGAGAAGATAATTTCCATAAAGGTTTGAAATGTCTCATCCAGGGGCATCAGATTTTGGGCACGGGTAGTTTTGTTGGTATCCTCTTTGAGTAGTATCTGTTTCTTATGCAGCAGAAGACATACCCGGGTCACCCATTGGATGTCATCTAGGAGTGTGATAAGATGACAACGCATGCATTCGTGCTGAGCGGACTCCCACCGTGAGCTGTATCAATAATAGCATCGACTTCAACGTTGGTTTGACGTAACGCTTCGGGTAGAATATCCTCGCTGTTGGATTCAAAGTTTACATCAGGCAACGTGGACTCTGTAGTGCTCCTGGTGAAATGAGGAAGATGGTGTCGTGTGGGCTATTTATAAGTCAGCCGTGGACGCTTTTGATGCGTTGAAACAGGTGTACGCCGCTGACCAACTCAGACCCGGGGTTTTCAACAAACACGCTGTTCTTTCGATTTCCATATGGACTGGGTCCTTGTCCAGCAATTTCATATGGGCCATGAGGTCGAAATACTGCATGCTGACGTAAAGCCCATCGTAGTCTGGGTACCAATGTGTTATGGACTAAAATCGCGGCTTCCTCTTTCGAATACCCTTTTTGGTGAAACTTGTTTTCTGTGGCCTCCAACGTCTCGCCCACCTGGATGTCCATGCTTTCTTTGAACATATGCCTTCATAGCCTTGTGTTCACGTTGTGTTCATTCTCTTGTATGGGTTTGGGTTGGTCCTTCACGGTTGGGTGATATTCTGGGACCGGTGGTATGAAGGGGAGGGGACGCTGTATGGGGGTGGGTTGCTGCTCCTGGACGGGCGCTGCAAAGTTTGGACAGGGAGGATGGCATGAAGGTCGCATATTCTGGCTTTGTGGACCCCTCGTCGGGTAACAGGTGGGTCGTCAACCGGCGATCTTCGAGGGTATGAGCTGTTAAGTCGACGAACAGGTAACCGTACGGACGACTCGTTGCAGCTTGAAACGCCTGCATGAAGTGGTCGAGGTTCTGAGGGTAAATTCGACTACTAAACACACGAATTTGCGCTGGCGATGAGATTGGGGATCAACACAAAGTTAGTATTGGCAGCTCAAGGCAATATCTCTGAACGCCTTCCCTTGAGGAAAGAGATTCGGAGTCAAATAATGGGATAATGGGATCCTTCGGTAAACAAGTCGGCAATGTGTGAATTGTCCTTGGCCGCACATATGAGATCCTCTAGGACTACCAAGATGGTCTGCCCGGGGTCGAAGAAATACGCTTGATGAATATCGTAAGAAATGCCTGGGACGAAGCTCACATTCTGTAATGTTGCATAGTTTCGTAGGCGGGCTGCCACTGGCTGTAGCATCAGACTATACCGGTATAGCTGAGGGGGCCTTCCTCTAAGAATTTGATCACTCAGAACGTCTTGCCACATCCGGTCGGGAAACTGACCGTCATGGTATAGAGATGCTCTACTCCACTTGGTGGACCTATAGCAGGACTGGGTGGTGTCTGGTTGTGTTTGCATTGGATATGCCTGAGCATATTGCCGCGATGAGAGAAGGTTCTCTTACAAGCGTCTAGTCCGTCATTCATAATCCAGCCGTCGTCCATTAGAGAATATCCGCGTCCATAATCCAAAGACCTATTCCATATTCCATATAACAGTATTAGCACCAAATTCAAAAAGAAAATCATAGTATACATAAACATAGGCTTGTTTCCTGCAAGAGAGAAGCGGTCAACCGTTTTCAATGATGCCGACAAGACATCATGATGTTCCAAAAATATCAAATCCGTATCGCTGATCAGTATTCTTAATCCATAATATTCGTTGTAAAGTTGTTATCTAAAGAATGATGTATCTCAGTCACGCTTTGATTGTGACTGTTCATATGAGTACCATGAGGATCTTGACGTGCATGGGTTCATACGGCCCCTAGTCCCGGGTTAAGCGGAATTAGACACAAGTTACGAAACGTAGCGCCATAGATCTTGCACGCTACGTTCGTATTTTGCTATCAACATGCGATATGTATCGCCAAATTTGAGAAACTTTGAGTGGAGGCGCTTGGTGGAATAGCCCTGTTTTATAAGTTTCTGCAACAATGTTTTGTGACGTTGATTAAAATCGTCACATTTAACACAGGATCTAGCAAATGCTACTAAACGAGATATGTATACGCCATATGCAGGTCCCTCTGGGATATTACTGTCCAGAAAAGGATAGTTTACGATGTCAAAATTGTAATCATCTCTTTTGTCATAAAGTCGACGAGAGAGAATGCCCGCTTCATTTTTATAGAGATAGAGATCTAAATATGATGTGCCTGTAGGGCTATCTGTAGTTTCCTTCAAATCCAGTGAAGGTGGATATATATCCTTCACTGCGTCATTTATATAGCGATTATCCACAGCGAGAAGATCGTCTATATAGCGTTTGGTGAATGAGAAGGAACGGGCTTTGGATGGATCGGTTTTTGAAAGCGCCTGCATATAGTCATATTCATAAGAGAACAGATACAGGTCAGCCAACAGGGGTACATGTACATGTACTCGACATGGTACTGAGGTTAATGGTTTACAAACGACCTTATATGCTCACTCACTCACTCATTCAACCCTAGTCCGTGAGCTACTGGGGCTCACCTTGCACCCCCCTCCCCCCCCCCACTACAGACCGAAACTATGTTTTTTATGTACTTTAGGACATGTCAAATAAGAAACAATTTGTTAACAGTCGATAAACTGGGACTCACTACCCTTTTAATCACTTTGAAATTACTCCTGTGGTAATAAGTACAATTTTTGTGACAATAGGGGTTAGGGTTACAAGAATAGTCTTATCTTCCATAATTATTATCCAATCTTTATAATGTTGGCCACATATTATTCAGCATTGATTGCTGCATCGAATATTTACAAGATAATATCACTATTTGTTGGGTATGACGTCACATAGGGACCATACATACAAAAGTAGCAGTAGTAGCGAAAGCGGGCGTTTTGGGGTGCGTGAGGGTGTGCTTGAGCGATTGAGGGACCATTCTTGGTTCGAATGTGTCGGGTGAG
Organism: Hanleya hanleyi; assembly: GCA_036873755.1. Lineage (NCBI taxonomy): Eukaryota > Metazoa > Mollusca > Polyplacophora > Lepidopleurida > Hanleyidae > Hanleya > Hanleya hanleyi. The sequence continues at coordinate 20,753 of JAVTVY010035357.1, read as the reverse complement.
GTGTCAAAGTGAAGCCCTCGGTATGTAGACCACGGCTTGAGGGATCTCCACATGATCTGTGATGTCATTGGTGACGTCATCAGTAGGAGTAGTAGACAAAGTAGGCATTTTGAGGATGCGGAGGAAGGTTTTTGGGGTAGAGATGGACCATCCGTGGTCTAAATGGACCGTGTGGGGTGTCCCTCTGCATCTACATGCAGAGAGTTACAAGATGACACCCCACACGGTCCATTTAGACCACAGATGGTCCATCTCTACCCCAAAACCCTTCCTCCGCATCCTCAAAATGCCTACTTTGTCTACTACTCCTACTGATGTCACCAATGACATCACAGATCATGTGGAGATCCCTCAAGCCGTGGTCTACATACCGAGGGCTTCACTTTGACACCTCACCCGACGCATTCGAACCAAGAATGGTCCCTCAATCGCTCAAGCACACCCTCACGCACCCCAAAACGCCAGCTTTCGCTACTACTCCTACTTTTGTATGTATGGTCCCTGTGTGACGTCATACCCAACAAATAGTGATATTATCTTGTAAATATTCGATGCAGCAATCAATGCTGAATAATATGCGGCCAACATTATAAAGATTGGATAATAATTATGGAAGATAAGACTATTCTTGTAACCCTACCCCTATTGTCACAAAAATTGTACTTATTAACACAGGAGTAATTTCGAAGTGATTAAAAGGGTAGTGAGTCCCAGTTTATCGACTGTTAACAAATTGTTTCTTATTTGACATGTCCTAAAGCACATAAAAAACATAGTTTCGGTCTGTAGTGGGGGGGGTGCAAGGTGAGCCCTAGTAGCTCACGGACTACAGTAAGAAGTTGCACATTCATACCAATATTTCTTGATAATAACGTCGAAAGCAGGTTAATATCCATGCAAACGAGTTCAGATGAACAGTTGTCTCAACTGTAATGCATTTCAAACCCAAACTATTTGCGCACATTTCGATTACATGTTTAAAATAATGTTGAATAACAAAAAATCATACAGATCGGCTAAAAAAAAGGCGGCCATTTTGAAATTCAAAATGGAGGCCCTAAATGTTAATGCAAAAACTGGCACCCATTTTTTTCTTAATCAGTGATGTTTCTAGGTGTGCTTAAACATTGGTGCCAAGAATCTACCCAAAATTTTGCTTTTTTTACATAAGCCCACAGACTATTACCCGGACTTCTATACCCGTATTTCCAAACCCGGGGTGAAAGTCACCCGGAGTCTCGGGGTAGCATTAATATATGTAGCTGGTATAAATCCGTTTATTTAATGTCAGGGCAGGTTCAATTACCTGTTGGTAATTCCGTGTTGCTAATAGAGTTGGCTGTTCTCATGGAATGCGACCATGCAGCTTGACTTAGTACACACCAAGTGACGACTTCTGTTCTGTTCTGGAATTTATACTTTCGCGGTCTCATGACGTCAGAGACACCTGTCGGCTGTCAGGGTACTAAAATATCCCCGAACCCTCAGGAGAGCTTCCATCGTAAAATGACCTAATTCCAAGTTAATCATCTACAATTGCTAGTGAATAAGAACAATATTCAATTCAAGTAGCTAATTCAATCATTTAGAAGTATCAACACATTGCAAAAGTTACTCTAAAATTAGATGAGAACTGGTTAGAGAGTGAAACCTCGCTATCGATCTCTTTGCAAACATGGCGACCATCGGCGAGATCGCACGACAAAATTTGTGAATAAACTTGGATTTAACGAACATCTGAGAAAGTTATGACTCAACAATAACTTGATGAACAACAAGAATAATCCCCTAACCGATCACTGTAAGTAGCTACAAGGACAGATTGACATTTATCTTTATAAGAAACGAAGTTGGCACTGGTTTGCATAGTGCGTAGAATCTTTTGAGACTGACCGAATATATATTGAGAGAACAAACAAGATGATTAAGAGTTAGCAGATAATAATTTATATCCGTTCTTCAAAGTGATAACAAAACATTGAAACTGTAACACTGAACATTGATTTGGAACACCACAATTTAACGGATTGTCACAATATATACACACATAAAAAATTACAACTCGGTATGGAAATATAGCCCCTATACTTCATATTCCACATACCAAATTGCCATTTCTGTATCATTAACAGACTTCGAGTACAGATGCATGATCGGGTTTAGGAAAACTACATCCTTAAATGGGAGTTAGTGAGTTCGTTTTATTCATAATTACACAGGAAAATCTTTGGTTATGTTACACAAAGTAATTGGAGCACAGTGAGGGGAGCTCATTAGCGTGTCTCCAATTTCTTTGACAGAAAACATTGCGGTTGCAAATACATATATAACAATTATTCTTTACTGAAAACAGTGTAATACGGTAGGTAATATATACTTGATGAGCGGCTTGCTGGTTGTAGTGCTGTAATTCGGTATTACAGTGGCTTGATAAGACGAAGTACAAAAGTAAAAGGCACACTGACAGGGTGTCGTCAGCTATGATCACAGGTGTTCGGCAAGTAAATTAGCTGGGGGGTATCGTCAACAATAGATTGGACAAGGTGAATCACTGAAGTACGACCTCCTCTCGATCATCCGTGTACATTTTCACAGAAATTAGCCTACCTCTATATTTCACCTCCTATTTTATTCTTTAGAGGTTAATTCTTCATGCTACCATCTAAAGATTCTCATAATCCATCAATTATGGGTGGTAAACCGTCCAAACACGCTGAATTTTAACGTCCAGACAACTTCCGTTACAACATCGGTCAAACTCGGCAATCTCCGTTCAGTTTCCTGATTCAAGTCTCGCCGTTTCGGTCACGCCCACTTTTTCCCCGGAGCGGCAGCAATATCACGGTCTTTATCCAAACTGATCTCTCCTTCTTATTATTTTTTAATTAAATCCATTTTTAATTCTATCCATTTAATAATTTTATTTGTTTATATAACACTGCTCATAAACCCGTAATATTAGCTGGTGGAGATCGTGGTACAGAGGGTAAAGATCTTTTGCACTGATAGAGACCTGTTTGGATAAATATCGTGAATATATTCAGGGTTGATATCGGCGCTGCAATAAACGAAAATTGCCGAGTTTGGCCGATATTGTAACGGGAGTTGTCTGGACGCTAAAATTCAGCGTGTGTGGACGGTTTACCACCCATAATTGATGGATTATGAGAATCTTTGGATGGTAGCATGAAGAATTAACCTCTAAAGAATAAAATAGGAGGTGAAATATAGAGGCAGGCTAATTTCTGTGAAAATGTACACGGATGATCGAGAGGAGGTCGTACTTCAGTGATTCACCTTGTCCAATCTATTGTTCACGATACCCCCCCCCCCCCAGCTAATTAACTTGCCGGACACCTGTGGCTATGATCAGTGTCCGCGCGAGTTGGCCACCAGATGTATGAATTGAACAAGTTGGAGGCAGCGGCCTAGATCAATCCATTTTTTTTGTTTCCTCAATAAAATTGCAAGAAAATCTTTCCACGAACTTAAAAGCGCCTGGTTCGTCACTCATTGTTCAGCCGTCGTCCATTAAACAATCCGCGTCCATAACCCAACGACCTATTCCATATTCGATATAACAGCATCAGCACCAAATTAAAAAAAAGACAATCATAGTATACATAAACATGCTAGTTTCCTGCAAGAGGGAACTGTTTTCAATGATGCCGGCAAGACATCATGATGTTCCAAAAATACCAAAACCGTGTCGGTGAGTAGTATACAGCGCGTATTTCAGACAACTTTGACCTGGGCCAAACCACTTTTAGTCGGGAGGGGTGCAAGGCTGGTCAAAAGTCAATGTGGCGGTGATGCGGTCTGCCTCCGCGGACAGAAAGTAGTCCCAAATATATAGAGGGCTGAGGGTATGTCTGACTGTATGGAATGCGTGTACTGACATTTGTCTGGGTTTTTTTTCCATCACGGGGAGTACGCAGGTGTGTGGTATGACGTCACTTCCGGCCTGCGTGAATCGGGCTTGTCCTGGGTATGACTGTATGGGATGTACTGACTTGGTTCTGTTTTTTTTCCATCACGGGGAGGTCACGTGATAGTTCAAGGTCATATTGAATGATAGGAATGCATGTACCGACCTGTTGTGGATATTGACTCTCATTGACCTTTGACCTAAAAAAATTGCATATTGGGGAGACAAACTACTGCCGAACACAGAAGAGTTCCAATTGTGACCTTTGCCAGCCAATCGGAAGCGAGTATTTTGATTTCGTCTGACTGTATGGAATGCATGTACTGACTTGGTTCTGGGGGTTTTTCTATCACGGAGAGTGCGCAGGTGTCTGGTATGACGTCACTTCCGGTCTGTGAGTGTAGAAAGAGTACTAAATAGCTTGTTGACCTTTGACCTCAAAATTTACATATCGTGACCGTTGACAGCCAATCAGAAGGGAGTATTTTGACCTCGGCTAGAAGGCAAGGTCACATGCTCTCATTTGGACGAGTGCGCAGGTGTTTTTGCGCTGTCAATATCCGGGTTTTCCAGTGGGGTTTCCCATCGTTCCTGCGTCTTTCATCCGGGTGCTGTGGTTTTACATCCGGGTCCTCATCTTACAACCGGGTTTTTCCATGTTTACTGTCACGAGACCGGCAATGACCTTTAACCCTATCTGGCCTGGACGATTTGGGGCGTTTCGCAGCCTGGGGGGCGGCGGAAAGTGCCCCCCCCCCTATATATTTTCTCTACCACTAAGGCTAGAGCGCTGAAACTTGCCACACAGTATTTTTGGTTCAAGCTCTACCGGGAAATGTAAAACAATTCAAGATGGCCGCCATGATTGACGTCACAGTGACGTCATCTTCTCGGAAGCCATTTTTCGGCCCTTTTGGGGTCGATTTTTCGAAATTTTCATTTTTCCGATTTTTCTCTCGATAAAAATCAAATAAAACAGAGAATAACTAGTTTTGCATAAATAAAATACTTTCAAGGCCTTTTAGGCAAGAACAATGTGAAGAAATGGAGCGAAAAGATTGAAAAACTTGAATTTAGCGGATACCACATCACCGCCATTTAGAATTTGCCCATGATCCTCTGACATCAAAAATTTGCATATCGTGACCTTTGACAGCCAATCAGAAGCGAGTATTTTGACCTCGGCTAGAAGGCAAGGTCACATGCTCTCATTTGGACGAGTGCGCAGGTGTTTTTGCGCTGTCAATATCCGGGTTTTCCAGTGGATTTTTGGATCGTTCCTGCGTCTTTCATCCGGGTACTGTGGTTTTACATCCGGGTCCTCATCTTACAACCGGGTTTTTCCATGTTTACTGTCACGAGACCGGCAATGACCTTTAACCCTATCTGACCTGGACGATTTGGGGTGTTTCGCAGCCTGGGGGGTGGCGGAAAGTGCCCCCCCCCCTATATATTTTCTCTACCACTAAGGCTAGAGCGCTGAAACTTGCCACACAGTATCTTTGGATCAACCTCTACCGGGAAATGTTAAACAATTCAAGATAGCCGCCATGATTACGTCACAGTGACGTCATCTTCTCGGAAGCCATTTTTCGGCCCTTTTGGGGTCGATTTTTCGAAATTTTCATTTTTCAGATTTTTCTCTCGAGAAAAATCAAATAAAACAGAATAATTAGTTTTGCATCAATAAAATACTTTCAAGGCTTTTTAGGCAAGAACAATGTGAAGAAATGGAGCGAAAATATTGAAAAACTTGACTTTAGCGGATACGACATATCCGCCATTTTGAATTTGCCCATGATCCTCTGCTTAGGGGTATGTAAAAATGTCAGGCTCAAAATGACCCCAATAAGATAAGCTTAAAAGTCACCAAGTTTCAGCCTCCTCGGTTTCGTCGTTTCGGAGCAGCAGCGAAAAGTTCACTGGGGGGGAGGGGGGTGGGGCATTTTTCGCATACCCCCCCCCACCAGGCGAGGTAGGGTTAACCGCTGACTTGAACTTGAACTTTTAACCGTTAACATCCGCATGTAAACACACCCATAGCGGTTCCTCCAGCGTGGATGTGCTGTGATGGAGGGGCTAATAAAAGGATTGACCTGTAATCTTTGATTGTTGCTCTCTTTTTGAACTAACCAATGAGAATAGTACATATCACGGACTACAGCCGTAGAGCTACGTATAGGCGCGCATGTGCGACATGGTGTATAAAACAAGTCCCTCTGGATCCCACATCCCATTCCTACGGAACCAGCGACGGCTCGTTGGCCTAGTATTGGTCTTTGCCCTATTGACCCTGACGCTGTGGCAATGGCAGCGACAGAAAAAGAACGGCTCTTCAGAGCCTCCCCAGATGCGCTTATGTGCAACCGATATATACGAGGGTCAGTCACAGGGTGCTTCATTCGCCATCGTCACTGGGTCAACCATGTCAACGAGGGACCTCATCATAAATAGGAAAGACAGTCAGAGTGTGTGTCATTCACCGTTCGCCATTGGGTCAACCATGTCACCGAGGGACCTGACCATAAATACGAAAGACAGTCAGAGTGTGTGTCATTCACCGTTACATCCTTCCCCTTACACCACGGGTGGGATTACACGTTTATGAAGATAAAGTCACCATCGTTGAAGACCGTGGAGATGTTTGCTGGTCGCGCGCTGAGACCGTATCGAATACGGGTACGCTACACAGTGACGGCTGGACCAAATTTAAACGGATATTGAGCGGTGAGCTCGATGGAAACCTCATCCACATAGACAATGCCATCTACGTACACCGTGGACCCTTCTTCCCACGCCTGGGCCGTTACCAAGACTCTACGCGAGGCTTCACCCTAGACCCCGATCTGTGGACAGCCTTCGAGAAAGTGGTGCCTATTGTGGACCAGCTGCTTACACCGGACGAGCGGTCAGCTGTTCAGTTGGAGTGGGCTCGTGCCCTGAGTGAAGCGGCGGCAGAACCCAGTGAACAAATTCCCAAACATAGCAATGAAGCGGAGGCAGACGACGATACCATTGATTATTCGGCTAGACTGTCAGCCCAGTGACATGACCACCCGATCCTTTGATCTCACGTCATAAACTTTTTCTCCCTATAAATACGAGAGACAGTCAAATCTTGTACCATTCACGTACTGACCATGACGGAGCATATACTACGGGCATTTCTCAGCTTGACCCCCGAGGTCTTCCTGCATGCCTATGCGTATACGGTCGATATCATGGAGGAGGTAGGAGACATCTGTGATGCAGACCCTACACAACCGTGCCCGGCTCATATTCGTCTGTCCCGGGAGGACTGGACCAAATTCAAATGGGTGTTGTCTGGTGAACTGGACGGCGACCTCATCCACTTGTGTCACGATGTGTACATCCGACGCGGCCCCTTCTTTGCTCAATTAGCTAGGCGAGATGGGGGTACAGTGCATTTCACCCTTCACCCTGCTCTATGATATGCATTGGAAGATGCCGTGGCAGATGTGGATCAAGTGCATACAGAGCAAGAGCGGTCATCAGACGAGTTGGACTGGCAATTTACCATGGACAATATGCTGGCAGAAGCCGAACAAGAAAATCAGAAAGAATCTCCGGCCCAAGATATACCCGTTATAAATAAACGATAGAGCAAGGGTCCATCATCATTTGTCACCATGAAGAGCTGGGAAAAGGTGTTGGATAACTTATACTACACTCCCGGCAGTCCGGCGGCCTAAAGTGCGTTGTCGGCTCTCTATCGAGCGGCCAAACCCCAGGAGATACAACGTGCCCAAGTCCGAGATTGGTTAAAAAAACAAGACACCTATATCTTACATCGATCTGTCCATCGCCATTTTCTACGGAACCGGGTCATCGTGGGAGGAATAGATGCCCAGTGGCAAGCGGATTTGGTAGATATGAGCGCCAAACACAACGATGGGAATCGGTATATCTTGACGTGCATCGATATCTTGTCAAAGTATGCGTGGGTGGTACCCATCCGGACAAAAACGGGGGCGAATCTCATAGCGGCGTTCAAGGACATCTTCAAGACCGGGCGCAAACCCTTGTATTTGCAAACCGACGAAGGCACGGAATTCCTCAACAGACCGTTCCAACAGTTTCTGAAAGCCCAGAAGGTGTTCTTCTTCCATACGTACAACGAGACCAAGGCTTCCGTTGTGGAAAGGTTCAACAGGACATTCAAAGGCCGCATGTATAAATATTTCACCTATAAGAATACAAGGCGGTACATCGATGTTCTCCCGAAACTTGTGAGTGGATACAATCGAGCCTACCAACGGAGTATAGAGAGAGCCCCCATTACCGTTACCCACCGCAATGAAGCCCAAGCCCAGTGTGTATTGTACCCCAGGCAATCGCAGCGAACGCCGAAGGAGGTATTCAAGATCGGGGACCCTGTACGGATCAGTAAAGTCAAAGATCAATTTGAGAAAAGTTACTTGCCCAACTGGAGCGATGAGTACTTCCTGATTAAACGGCGCCTACCCCGACAGAAGCGAGTCTATGAACTTGAAGATCTTCAAGGGGAACCGTTGCTAGGGACGTTTTATGAGACTGAATTACAGCCTGTCGTAAAAACAAAGCAAGACTACTACACAGTGGAGCAGATTTTGAAAACGTAACGTGGACGTGGTAAACTGTTTCATTTCGTCAAATGGCAGTGCTGGCCCTGTTCCTTCAATTCCTGGGTCGCGGCCAACCAGGTGAAACGACTATAAAGCCAGACACCACTACCATCACCCTTCATTCCACGTTCGACCACGGTGCTATTGACAAACAGCAGCTGCCTCTGAACACAGCGTCTCCCAAGACGCACAAAGCGCAAGTGGGCTTTGTGGTGATATTGCTAACCGTGCTGAGTGTGTTGTACGGAGGTGTGTTTTACGACGTAGCCTATCTCAGCACTCTACTTAACCAACGTATAACTCCAGCTGTGAGTGGCAGTCAAACCAGTCTACAAAACTTCTCTACAGCAGTCATCTCCGTGATCGAAACGAGCCCAGTCATCACCACTACCAAACCACGTGTACAAGCCACATCGAGCTCCACAACAAGTATACATTCAACATCTACACCAAGTACACCCACTACGTATGAAAACCCACCGGATTTCATCAATCACAGTGAACGCTCATCGACAACGACGACCGACGTTGCACCCACCACCACTCCAGTTCACTCGTACCAAATTTACAAATGCGGGTTACCACGACAGCGCATGCAGATCGAACCATGGACCCTCGGTGGCAGCATCGCATCACTTGCGTCATCGCAGGACCGACGGGTTCCGGCAAAACGCACTTCGTCAGGAAGCTCCTTCAACACACCGACAGCATGATTACCCCACCCATTGCCCGAGTCGTGTGGTGTTATGAAGAATGGCAGCAATGCCCCATATCACGTTCGTGGAAGGCCTACCTAACCTGGCCGATTTGGAACCCGACACCTTGGTGGTTCTGGATGATCTCATGGCGGAGACTGATGCGCGCGTCACCCAACTCTTTACCAAAGGCAGCCACCATCGACGGCTCAGTATCATCTACATTGTGCAGAATCTGTTCATTAAAAACAAAGAACATCGGAACATCAGCTTAAATGCTCACTACCTGGTATTCTTCAAAAAACCCGAGAGATACCTCCAGCCCGGGTATATGCTCTTCGACCTCAAGCAAGCCACCCCCGATCACCTTCGACTACGGACCGGAATCTTTCCCGGAGAGACCCACCACGTTTACATGCAAAGATAATGTAAACACATCCACAGTGGCTCCCTCAGCTGGGCTGTGTGTGTTTGATGAAGGGGATAATAAAAAGAATTAATATCACATCGTGGTTGACTTTGTCTCTGTTCGATATTCAGGAGGTAACCCGCAAAGGATAAAAAGAGCACAGGTGTGGGTTATAGCATTAGTTGTACATGATGTCTGTGCGAGTACGGAAACACGCCCCGACGCTCCGAGTATTGAAGACGGCCCCACCCGAGTTGGTCCGAACCATTGTACGCGGTGCGAACCCTGACCTTGTACGCTGTCTGTGCGAGATCGGGTACAACCTGTTAAAAGGCAACGTACCACTGACTCCGGCTCAGTAGACCTCTGGCTTTCTCGGAGCCATCTTAGCACCGTTGGCCGCTTCCGTGTTGGGTCATGTATTGGGTGAACTCTTCGGCCGACAATGAACCACAGGGAAAAAATTGTCGTCATCGAACCACGGCTCCTTCAAAACCTCCAATCACCCTACCCTGTCCCACCTACGGTGAATACCATAAACACCCTCGATGAAGAGATGCAACAGATCTTACAAAGACCGGGGTTAAGCGACAGTGAAAAAGTACAACGGTACAATGTGATGCTTCAACGGTACATGAAGTTCGTGGACCAATACAAAACCCTCGCTACCCTAGCAGCAGCACCACCACCACCACCACCACCACCACCACGCGACATACCGCTGACCTCAGCACCGCTCCAACCGCCGCCATTACCAGCGATACCACACACAGCCCCACAGTGAGTGGAAGATGAAGTCCTGAAGAGTGTGCTTGCATCGTTCAAGAAACAAGCTGGCCTGGTATTACAACAGACGAAACAGAATCCTAGCATGACTTGGAATGATGAAGGCGAACTACTTGTACAGAATCAAGTGATCCCCGGTACCCACATGGCGGATTTAGTGAATGACCTGATGCGTCAACGCAGGTCGCACACGGATCCTCGAGGATGGGAGGTCTTCGCTCAATGCTTGAAAGATATGCATGTACCACAGGAATTGGTGGGGAACTCCCAGCGCTGGGCCTGGATGCAGCGGACCCAGCAATCGCCGAGTGGCCCACTACATTCTTGGGAAGCCGAGTGGGAACTGGAGTCACCCCCAAGACACCACAACAACGGGCAACTTCTTTTCACTCCTTTAAAATACCACCCTTGATCAAGACACCCCACATCTCCAGTCACCGCGAAGAACACGACACCGGACACAACCACCCAAGGCTTGGAACACATATTAAAACCAACAGCAGCAGCAGGACAGCGCAGTCGCCATGTTTTACCTCACCTTACCCAGTAACAGTTCGCTGGATGTGTTTCCTGACAACACCTTGGCCAAGTACGTGCTCTACCTACCCGTACGATAAACCGACATCAACACTATCACGGCGGATATAAGAGATGACACGGGACGACCGGTGGCATTCGAACGAGGAAAAGTGGTACTGACACTTCATTTTCGATAAGCACGTGCTCCCCACTTTGTATAATGAAAGTACCTTACGAGTGCGATGCACGCAGTTATATAGATTATAAAAGACCTGCACCACCTAGACCACGCACCAGTCGACGTCAGCACCGCTCCAACAACCAAGTCAATACAAATTTTCGAGGTCAAAGTTCATTAAGCTATTTAATGCTCTTTCTATACTCGCAGACCGGAAGTAACGTCATACCACACACCTGCGCACTCTCCGTGATGGAAAAACCTCAGAACTATGTCAGTACATGCATTCCATACAGTCAGACGAGGTCAAAATACTCGCTTCTGATTGGCTGTCAAAGGTCACAATTGGAATTCTTCTGTGTTCGGAGGTAGTTTTTCTCCCCAATATGCACATTTTTGGGAACAAAGGTCAATAAGCTATTTAATACTCTTTCTATACTCGCAGACCGGAAGTGACGTCATACAACACACCTGCGCACTCCCCGTGATGGGGAAAAACAGACACAAGTCAGTACATGCATTCCATACAGTCAGACATACCCTCAGCCCTCTATATACTTGGTACTACTTTCTGTCCGCGGGGGCAGACCGCATCACCGCCAAACCGCATCACCGCGGAGGAATTCCCTAACATGTCTAAACATGATCCAAGGTCAGATGATGGACGGGATGAGAGGATACAGGTCAGTACATGCTCAAGTGCACTCATTGACCTTTGACCAACCGTCACCCCTCTCGACTAAAATTGATCTGGCCAAGGTCAAAGGTCAATGTTGTCTGAAATACGCGCTGTATACTACTTCGGTGATCAGTATTATTAATCCAAATAATATTCGTAGTAAAGTCGTCATCTAGAGAAGGGTGTATATCAGTCACGCAACGATCTTGAAGTACATGGGTTCATACGGCCCCTAGCCCCGGATTAAGCGGAATTAGACACAAGTTACTAAACGTAACGTCATAGATTTTGCACGTTACCGTGGTATTTTGATATCAGCGTGCAATATGTGTCCCCAAATTTGAGAAATTTTATAAATATAGGCGCTTAGTGGTATAGCCCTGTTTATAAGTTTCTGCAATAATGTGTGTGACGTTGACTAAAATAGGCGAGATTTGTATACGCCATATGCAGGCCCCACTGTTCAGCTAGGGATAGTTTTACGATGTCGAAATGGTAATCATCACTTTTGTCATAAAGTTGACGAGAGAGGAGGCTCGATTCATTTTTATAGAGATGTAGGTCTAAATATGATGTGCCGTTAGGATATCTGTAGTTTCCTTCAAATCCAGTGAAGGTGGAATCATATCCTTCACTGCCTAATTTATGTGGCGATTATCCACAGCGGGAACGTCGTTTATATAGCGTTTGGTGAATGAGAAGGAACGGGTTTTAAGTTTATCGGTTCTTGAAAGCGCCTGCATATAATCATATCCGCAGGAGAAAAGTTATGGGTCTCAGACCGTCTCCATGTGATGATACACTCTACAGCCAACACACACCATTCTTGGAAGATCTGTATCGTGTGGATTAAATTGATCTAGGTTTGACATCACGATCTTTTAACTACCCTGCCACTTTGATCAATATCTCCTCAAAGCACGCGCTAGCCGGTGAACCTTGAGCCCTGGAAAAATAACCAATCAAATTTAGCGGAACATGCGAGGGGCTTGGACAGGATGACGCTTGCTATGCATGGGCGCGGGCATTATGTCTGCGGTAAGAAGTCAACACAGGCGATCAAAGTTTGCAGCGGATACTATACCAAAGAAGGCACGAAGCTTACTACCCAACGTTTGCAGAGTAAGGTTGAGGCTTCATTCAGTAAAATGTATACATTATGTATGTCTACAGTTATATCATGCGAAATTCATTGATTTAATAGCGTCAAACGAATTCTACAACTGTTTCCTTAAACACTTCCACGTAATCAAACACCGGAAACGGATACATCAGAGGGATAAATATACTCAGAGCGTTTATTTGCCCATATAGCTTATAAAAAGGTGTGCCACGTTTCCCTGTTCTCTTTCCGTATAACTAGGTTGTTGATTAAGGGCATGTAGATTAGATCTTGTCTGTGCGTCCGTTCATGTATAAAAAACAACTCGATACAAACTACACACTTTCGGCTCTTTTATGTTGTATTATATGATGCAATAAGTGTCACATAATATCAGAATTCAGGTTAATGTGGAATCTGGACAATTGAGAATGTTAAGGATGTCCGCTGATGGTTTTTGACTTTGGCAGCCATTTTGCCTGTTTTTCTATTGGGTTATCTCCCTTACCTAGGTTAAGAGATGGGTATTTCCTTTAAAAGCCTTCTAGCCGAGAATTTTGCACACCAACATCCATCCAAATTGCTAAATTTTGATAGACATTGTGATTATCTGCAAACAGTTAGAATATAGGAAAAAGTTAAATATTATTTATATGAATTTTTCATGAATATGCTTCAAAACTAGGGCTATTCCCTATGCTTTCTGGGTTATCAAATTGAGCATGGGTCAGTCCACTTAACGTTGCCTACAGCTAAAAAATGCACACCAACCTATATTTTTTTCTTTGTTTTTCCTCATAATAAACAATTATGAATGCAACAACACACTTTATTCAAAAAGTTAATTACTTTGATTTACCACCAGCGGACATCCTTAAGCTGATTTATGAAGTAACAGCCACATGTCGTGAGAAAGGCAACAAGAAAGAAACATCGAGCATCACCATGACCTCTAGCATCCTCGAGCATTAACATGTCAGAACGCGCTTATTTTCGGCCTGCCCCATCACCCGCCTCATCATCTAGGTCGCCTATACTCCACCACTCATCCCCCCCATCGAGGATAATTTTGCATACCTATTAACTGATACTGGGCACTTGTGTCAATGCACATATTTAATTGGACTTACACATTCAGAATTGTATGAACAACGGGTACTGTATGGTAAGTGCGATACTTAAAAGAAACAATCGAAATATTTAGTTAAGAAAAGCCAAGAAAACAGCCATTATTTAAATTATCTTTCGCAAAAGCTGTTCCAGTTGTGATGACATACATGTATAAACAGTTTTTCATGTAGAATTTGTGTAAGAAATGAATGGATGTGACACGTCTGTAGAGAGCTTACGGTGGAGCCATTTTCAGTTTTAAAATTTCAATATTTAGAGTTCACGGAGCAGACGTTACAAATCTCGGTCCGCTCTCGCTGGACAGGTTCTGGTTCTGGCTTAATGAAGACCAGTAGTATACAAAGGCTAAATTGGCGAAGTAGCGCCTCACTGCGCATGCGCAGAACCTTGTGTGACGTCATAAGTGTGCGCAGAAAAAAAATGGGGCGGTATTGGGGCGGTGTGCGCATGCGTGATGTGTGGGAGGTGGGTACAAGATGGCCGCCAGTGTCAGTCAGTGCAAGATGTGGGAGGTGGGTACAAGATGGCCGCCAGTGTCAGTGAGTGCAAGATGTGGGAGGTGGGTACAAGATGGCCGCCAGTGTCAGTCAGTGCAAGATGTTGGAGGTGGGTACAAGATGGCCGCCATGTGGGAGGTGGGTACAAGATGGCCGCCATGTGGGAGGTGGGTACAAGATGGCCGCCATGTGGGAGGTGGGTACAAGATGGCCGCCATGTGGGAGGTGGGTACAAGATGGCCGCCATGTGGGAGGTGGGTACAAGATGGCCGCCATGTGGGAGGTGGGTACAAGATGGCCGCCATGTGGGAGGTGGGTACAAGATGGCCGCCATGTGGGAGGTGGGTACAAGATGGCCGCCATGTGGGAGGTGGGTACAAGATGGCCGCCATGTGGGAGGTGGGTACAAGATGGCCGCCATGTGGGAGGTGGGTACAAGATGGCCGCCAGTAGTAAAATGTATAAAAGGAGTTGATTTTTAGGGAAAGGGTGTATTCAATCTGACTTACCTGACCTGACTTGATCAGCCAGCCAGCCCGCCAGCCAGTCCTCCTGCCTGCCTAGCCGCTTGTAATAATACTTTTACACCGTAGCAGTTGCTCACCAGCCTGGATGGAGCCCATAGTCATGGCGTCATTATCATTATTTTTAGTCAGGCTTGCAAAGTACCGTGTTCGTCTGATTGAAGAGATGCGGAATGTGGGTGAATTATGTGATTTCCTTATGCAGAAGGAAAACATACTACTGGAACAGCGCGCCGAAGAAATCATGGCGGAGAAAACCACTTCAGCCCAAAACACAGCCCTCATCGATGATGTACCGCAGTTTACCTACTATGGATGTCTAGCCTTCATGGCGGGATTGAGGATGGCGGGAAATGACGAACTAGCAGATCTACTTGAAGCCCACGATGACCACGTTATACAAGATAGTACTCAAGATGCTGATGTGTTAGTAATGGATACCACTACTAAACAGCGTACTACAGCTAGCAAACGTGCGTACACTACCCCAGAGGCGAGTACTACACCTGCCAAACGCGTTTCACGCCCCAAACGCCCCCGACTAACACCGTTAGTTATACCTGAGTCAGTAGTTGTACCCCAGCAAGTGCCTGTGAAACAAGAGGTAGAACTTCCTCTGTCTGTCCAGGAGATTAATAATCTGATCCAGCAAGCTTACCAGGCAGCCCACAGGGACATTTGGGAGCTCTCACCTTATTTGACAGTGAGTGTGAAAGACGCAGAATTGCATTTGAATGCGGCGGGCTTTGGCGACAAACCCGGTAAGCATATTGCCCTGAACTTAGAGAGCTGGCAAAAACTGCAGACCCTTGATTACGCCATCGATGCAGTTATTCGCGACGACGGGCGTGATGAAGCGAAATTTCATGTGGGTGACGACATTTATGTGAGCTGTGCTTATTACAACGATGAGCTGCTCGTTCATATTCGTAAATGGCGTATGCAGTTAGATACGCAACAGCTCGTACCTTGTCCTCAGGGTGTCACTTTCAAATTAACAGCCTGGCGGAAGTTACAGAGTCTCGCAAGTTCCATTGGTTCAGCTCTGGTCTACCAGGTGTCTCACTATATTTACCTCAAGTACATCGATACAGTCTTGCAGCTCATCAGACCTAAAATTCCACAGCACACTCCAGTACCTTCATACGCAATGATCACTGAAGCACTGGAGGCCGTGACGGAGACGGAAATTGCCCTGGGAGTTGAAGCGGCTTGCCTGTCCAAAATTCCACGTGAAGAAATTATAACATACATTTACGTGCACCAAGGACGGAAAGCTGATGATGAATTCAAACAAGTCTTGATGGCGAATTATTGAGAACAAGTGTTGAACAGAACATTTATTACCATACACCTTCATTGAAGTGGTTTGAGAGCGTATAATTGTATTAAAACATTCAATATTCAGATATAATTGTATTAAATTCAATACCCTTGTGAATACGTTCATTCTATTTGTGTTAATAAAAAATAGTAGACGAAAATTACAAAAAAAATGCTTAGTGTTCATTCTTTTGTTCCCTAGTTCCAATACGTGTATTTTCATACCTTTAGGCCGTCGCGCATGCGCAGAATCACCCTAATTCAACCTTCCACCCAGTCCATTAGATAGCCCTTCAACCTTATCAAAAGTATCACGTACCAATGAATATCTAGCAGAAAAAAATTTTTGGCTATCCCCAGCTCCAAAAAGGCTATTTTTATACCCCTTCACTGCCGCGCATGCGCAGAAGGGTGATAGTTCAATCCCATACCCAGTGCATCAGATGCCCCTTCACCTAAGCTTCAATTTGATACCTCACTCGACCCCATTGGCCCATTAGGGGCTTCCCTAGATTGGCTGTTCCATCAACCTTCCCTCCTCCCGACCCCGCCCCCTTTTTCCCTGCCTTGTTTTCAATATTTAATTGTTAAAAAAACATATAAAATGAAAAAGATTTTTTTTGGCTCCATGAATCTTTTTTTCCTTGTTTTTAAAATAAAAAAAAAAATTTTGGCTGTTCCATCAACCTTCCCTCCCCCTTGTCCCCCCTTCTAATTCCCCTTTTTCCGTTTTTTCAATATTTAATTGTTAAAAAATTGAAAAAATTGAATTTTTTTTCTTTGGGGATAACAATGATGGGGTCTGATGTTAATTTTTGTGCTTTTAGAAGTTTCCTCTTTCCGGGGAAGATGGTTGGCCCTGAAAAGGGCCGTTAGTGTTACACCACCACACTTAGGCACGGTAGATTTTCTTTATCCCTCCTACATGTTTCCGGCAAATTGGACATTTTATTTTCAGATGGTTCTCGCCGGCCTCAGTGCAATGGCACATGTCTCCTACACACGTCAGTGTCACCCAACAACCCGCACATAGGCATAAATGACCGCATGGTAAAACAGCAAACTCGCTTTCGGCATCTGTACATATGCTACAGCGTGATATTTTCTCCTCTTTATCCAGTTGTTCGTATTGTCTGTGATTCTCCTCGTCCATTTTAATCAGGTCTTCTTTCAGTCCATTAATCAAGTTGTTCAGGCGAGTTATCTCGGCTTCACACCCACAGCATTGTTGTGGCAGAGTTTCGGCGGTAGTTGAAATCATTGGAATTTCACCAGGCGTTGTCGTTGGCCCACGTCTACTATTTAACCATGGCAGTTCATCTTGTAGTTCCTCATCAGTTGAGTCATCATCATCAGGTTCTTGGATGGTTTCCATCGTGCTTATTTCTGCGTTATGTTCATCCCTTAGTCTTGTCAATTGTGCATTTTCTTCGACAGTTCGCCGCAGTTGTTCTAATTCTTCTGTACTGCGTGTTAAGATGGATGTTTCGTTTTCCAATTCCCTTTGAAAACTGGTGGTTACCATCATTCCATCATTTTCCTGAACGCTAACCAGCTCTCTGTGTTCTGTAGCGGCATTTCTCGGGTCCCTAGCGGGGTGATGTATAAACAGCGCACGTCTTGTTGAATTCATGATTGTATGGGTGAATAAATGTCACAATATACACGTATTTATACTTTTAGTGGGCTGTGGGAGGTGGGTACAAGATGGCCGCCAGTGTCAGTCAGTGCAAGATGTGGGAGGTGGGTACAAGATGGCCGCCAGTGTCAGTCAGTGCAAGATGTGGGAGGCGGGTACAAGATGGCCGCCAAGTGTCAATGAGTACAAGATATGCATGGCCGCCAAGTGTGAATGAGTGCAAGCTATGCTCACTGTATATGAGTGTGCTTTTGTTATCATTGTTCAAGCATAAAAATTTCCTATTTTTTTTCCATAAATCCGTTACAATTTTCTCGGAATTATGATAAGACTAATCCATAGTGTACACGTATTTTTTTTTAGCCAGGAAAATTAAATTATTTCCAATGTACCTGGGTTTTAGACTACCGTACACTAACTTTATGATTTTTAAAATGCCTAAAAATTAATAAAATAATCATATATTCTAGCGTTAGGTTGTTAAATTTTTAAATATAACACTAATGAATTGCCTGAGTTTAACTTGTAATAAAATTTACAGGTGCCCTGACATTTATTGTAAAATGAAAAGCTGTTTATAATTGTTAAACAAACACACATATATTTTTTCTTCAGCAGCGTAGCACACGATACAACCAGAGTGTTTTCGCTGCGCGTGCGCACGTGTCTTACACTATAAATACCACATTTTTTAATTATTCACAATTAATCTGAGTGCTCAGTCATGGATTCACCCTTGACACAACTCATGGATATTGACAACACATCAGATTTGTTCACAAATCATGATAATCAAGTACAACGCTTCGACAGTATCATGAATTTGGTACACGATGAACCCCCATTAGATGATATAATCAACCACTTATTCTCACCTTTACCTGAACCCCAGAACTACCCTGCACCAACTCATTGTGAACATCCTCCAGAAACATCGCCGCTGGATAATTTCTTCGCCTTGACAACAACCACACCGAATGTTACTCCAGATGTATACCAAAGTTTTGATGATATAGACGAGATGTTACAAACCATGTTAAAACCCCCAGAACCAGAGACGACAGAAGATGGAACCGATTCAAATGCCTCCTATCATTCCGGAGACGAGCAACAACAAGCACCAGATGAAATTGATGATATAGACGAGATGTTACAATTTTCCTATGATTCCGGACAAGAACAACAACAACAAAAGAAAAAAGATTTAAAAAGGCTGAGGCCAGACGCCGGAGAAAAGAGAAAAGATACCAGATTGAGGAGAAATAGGCCACATCAAGACAGGAAAAACAGAAAAGATGTGAGAACAAAGAGGCTAAGAGACAGGAAAATAAGCCCAGAAAAACAAATCCAAGACGAAATCAATTATGTATGGACATTAACAACAACAACAGTCGGACGGACCACAGAACGGCAAAGAGATTTGTATATCCATTGTGTAGAATGCGCGAATCCATTTTCGAAGTTCGCTATATTCCCTTGTGGGCACCAGGGTATGTGTGAAAGCTGCATCAACCACCACGCTAACATACCATCGTGTGCAGAAGCGAATAAACCGATAGTTTGTCAATTGCTTCCTTTGACGTGTCCTGTGTGCGCTCAGAGAAGAAGACAACAGACCTTGTCAACAACGATGTAATATGGCTATATTACATATATTCCAACGGTTTTTTTAAAAACCACCCAGCTGTTCCGAAAGGGTGAACTTCTAGCAAAGCACAAAATAATTTAACACGAGAATCACACCCCTGTGTTCGTTCAAAATAAATGCCCCACTCTTATCAAAATAAATTCCCCTTGCATACCGGGATCGTTATCTTGGCACTGTGTAATATTAAATTAATGGGGGCTATTCCCAACTTTTATCAAATAAAGTCCATTATACCCATGGACTGTCATATTAAATTAATTAATTAATGAATGGGGAAAAACAAAATAAATTCTGTGTGTATATAGAGAGATTTGTCCTCATAAGGACATTTGATATTTGGCCAGGGATTGTTTATTTGGATGAATGCAGTTTTAAAAAAAGAGAGGAAAATGTGGGACAATCTGTGCTTTCAAATTCATGTGCTATTATTTAGAAGTTCTCTTTCGGAGAAATTTATATTTTTACGTGTTTTTTTCACGTGCCCTAACAAGGGCATTTAATATTTTAACGTGTTTTTATTCACGGGGAGTAGCTTACATCCCATCTGTAACCGCCGGGAAATATCCATAGGGAGTTCTTCTGCCCACATATATAATGTCTGTCTGTCCTGGAAATCAGCTGATCAGCAATAAATCGACATCTCCGTGACCTTCAAGGAGATTTTGACATTAGGTTTTACCCGCTTTTATCACAAATCATTATAAAGAAATTGTCACACCCGGTGAACTCCTGAAACCCACATCCTACCTGAGAGTTTGGTAAGATATTCCATTCATTCGTTACCGTTCCCCGTGGAGTAGAATTTCATCCATCAGCTTTCACTGTTGTGGTGCCAAACACAAAAATTGACAAATTATACGGACTGCCACGGGGCTAGGGGCCGTATGAGCCCATGTACTTCAAGATCCTCATGGTACTCGTATGAACAGTCACAATCAAAGCGTGACTGAGGTACATCATTTTTAGATGACGACTCTATAACGAATATTATGGATTAAGAATACTGATCAGCGATACGGATTTGATATTTTGAACATCATGATGTCTTGCCGGCATCATTGAAAATTGTT
>JAVTVY010035356.1:0-15436 GCA_036873755.1 Hanleya hanleyi | reverse complement strand
TCCGGCTGCTTACGTTCTCAACACGGACCCGATGGATCGACCCGGTGAACACGGGGTGGCCGTGTACTTGACAGAAGAGCAGGGCGAATACTTTGACCCGTACGGCCTGCCACCCCTCCATCCCGATTTAACAGACTTCAGGGATCAAGGCACAGAGACGTGGTGTTGGAACAGTCAAACGTTGCAAAGCCTGACCAGTGGCGTGTGCGGACAATATTGCTTGTTTTACCTGTACCATCGATGCCGGGGAAGACCCTTATCTACCATCGTACAGATGTTTGACGAGTACCCCAGGCCGAGGACCGCGATGTACTCGTCTATGACTGGGCCGCCCATCATTTCAATGTACAAGCCCCGTTCTGGGCTTGAATTATTTCAATGTACATACGCCCGCTGTTCTGGGCTTCAGTTAATGACAAGCCCCTTGTTCTGGGCTTCAGTTAATGACAAGCCCCTTTTTCTGGGCTTCAGTTAATGACAAGCCCCTTGTTCTGGGCTTGAGTTTTCACGTGGTTGTTCTCACGTTGTTGTTGTTCAATGAATAAAAAAATGAGATCTCACCAAAAACCCTGTCTTGTGTGTTTTATTCCTGATGCATTAATGCCCAATGCGGAGATTCAGTCAAACTGAAATCAGTGGTGTAGGATGGGACCAAAATGTAACCCATCAAGTTTAGAAGGCAAGAGCACTATAGTAAAAAAAATAGAGAGCCAATGAAATCAGCCCACAGACCAAGTACGTGTTTTTGGTCTAGGTTTGGAGCGGGCATTTCATTGAGGTACGTGTATACGGTGAGTGAAGAGACTCGTCCAACACGTATCGATTATGACTATCAGTGCTAGGTAACCCATCAAGGTTAGAATGCAAGAGCACTATAGTAAAAATAGAGAGCCAATGAAATCACCCTACAGACCAAGTACGTGTTTTTTGGTCTAGGTTTGGAGCGGGCATTTCATTGAGGTACGTGTATACGGTGAGTGAAGAGACTCGTCCAACACGTATAGATTATGATTATAAGTTCTATTAGCCAATCAGTGGCCTAGAATGGAGCCAAAGGTAACCCATCCATGTCCAGAAAAACATTACCCGGGTGTACAAGAACCCAGATGTAGGCGCGGACGTCAGCGAAAGCACACCGTGAATACCCCAATTCGATGGGCTGATTGTTCGATCGCTGATTGGTTCTTTTTCTCGACCGCTGATTGGCTTTTTCTCGACCGCTGATTGGTCCACATGGAACTGCCCATCTTTCCCAGGTTCATGTAGAATCCCCTTTTTGTGCTCAAGCTCTGACTATAGCGATGCCGCAACATTGTCCCATTGGACATTGGACCGTCTACCTGGAGGTCACCCTTTGACCTTTTGACCCGCGTCCGCGCGCGCGCGCACACACTACCGGGAATGACGCGCACTTCCGGAGAACGCGCGCGCGCGCTGCGGCCGGGGCGGGGCGGGGCGGGAAAACACCCCGGCGGTTGAACATTGCAACTCTTGTGTGTTTGGAGGTAGTGTTTAGTGAAAACCCGGAAGTGACGTTACAACCCACGTCACCTGCGTATATACTCCTGTAAAATAGAGCCGATTTTATTTCTTTGGAAGGGACAAGGTGAATTGCGCTTTTTATACTACTAAACTGTGATGTAGATTACATCCTACATAGGCCTTAAGGCCGTGATATGCATATGAAGTATTCTGGGGCATGGTCAATACTTTCCAATTTTCCCTTCGTCTACTACTCGCCGATTTTTTTTGATTTTTTTATTATTTATTTATTTATTTATTTATTTCCTCGAGAGCTTTAAAATAAGACCTCACTCTACCCCATCGGGCCACTAGTGCTCCAACATGTCCACCCCGTATGGATTGATACATACCAATATCCCAGTATATGAGTGTATATGGGTCTATATGGATCTATATGGATCTATATACAAGCCTACGCGGTACTTTCAAATTTTTTTCCATCGTATTCTACATGATCAACCTCATAGCTCATAGTAAAAGCCATAAAAAAACCCGATCACCCCTATACCCATTCAGGCTAAATATAGCGGACATGATCTTCGAATTGGTCTAGTCCGAGTTGTCTCCCTTGCACCAAAGCGAATAGATGGCGCTGTGGTTTGAACGACTTTATTATCCGGGGAAATTTTGGTGTTCAGTAGCCATTTTGTGTTTTCTGAGCGGAAGAACATTCTCTGTTGCAGTGTATAACGGAACTTTGTTCCATTTCGGTATCCGCTGAGATGAATAATGTGATCTGCATCATGCATCGCCTGCATGTCACACGTAGACTGAAATCGAGGGAGTGTGCTGTGTTCCAGCGGACGCATCAATTTGTGTGGTATCCGACAGGAAACGTGAAAATTGATATTCTTTCACAGATTTCGAAGTGTATAGGCCTACAGTTCTGGTGAGAATGAACGCAGCCTTTATGATCAGCGATTGAACGATAATGTAGGCCACCGAACAGGTTTTGTGGAATCAACATTGTGTAACGACTGGAGGGATTTTATCGGACATGTGCAGTACGGAACGCTTATCGTGGCAGTCCGTATAATTTGTCAATTTTTGTGTTTGGCACCACAACAGTGAAAGCTGATGGATGAAATTCTATTCCACGGGAACGGTAACGAATGAATGGAATATCTTACCAAACTCTCAGGTAGGATGTGGGTTTCAGGAGTTCACCGGGTGTGACAATTTCTTTATAATGATTTGTGATAAAAGCGGGTAAAACCTAACGTCAAAATCTCCTTGAAGGTCACGGAGATGTCGATTTATTGCTGATCAGCTGATTTCCAGGACAGACAGACATTATTTCGGCTCTTTTCTCTTCGAAATTCTTGTAATTTGCTCAATACAAATAAATATTTAAATTGACTCTGAGTTTTCTGTTGGCATTATTTCATAAAACATATCATCTCGTCGGTATAGTGTCGGTATGGCAAATTGGTCATGAGAAATGTTGGCGATCTTGGAGAAGTTGGCAGGATATCATACAGGAAGAAATATTTCTAATGAAGGCTGACGGTCTGGTGTGAGATACTGAATGATTCTTCGATTTTTTGCCATGGGATGCTCTTTGAAAAAGTTATTGGGTGCTCTTAGGAAAAGATCGGAGATGCACTTTGGAAAATTGAGCCGCTGTTGCTTGTCTCTCTCGGCTCATGCAAGATTTAGAAACAGCATTCTCCGGAAGCATAGGAAAATTGTAACATCTCGTTTAGATCATCAAAAATTTGGTCTACATCTGGAGTAACATCCGGTGTAGTTGTTGTCAAGGCGAAGAAATTATCCAGCGGCGATGTTTGTGCAGGCTGTTCACAATGAGTTGGTGCAGGGTAGTTCTGGGGTTCAGGTGCGACTAAGGGGGTGATTCTATCATCTAATCGAGGTTCATCGTGTACCAAATTCATGATACTGTCGAGGCGTTGTACTTGATTATCATGATTTGTGAACAAATCTGATGTGTTGTCAATATCCATGAGTTGCGCCAAGGATAAATCCATGACTGAGCACTCAGAGATTAATTGTGAATAATTAAAAAAAAATGTGGTATTTATAGTGTAAGACACGCGCGCATGCGCAGCGAAAACACACTGGTTGTATCGTGTGCTACGCTGCTGAAGAAAAAATATATGTGTGTTTGTTTAACAATTATAAACAGCTTTTCATTTTACAATCAATGTCCGTACACCTGTAAATTTTATTACAAGTTAAACTCAGGTCATTCATTAGTGTTATATTTAAAATTTTACAACCTAACGCTAGAATATAGGATTATTTTATTAATTTTAGGCATTTTAAAAATCATAAAGTTAGTGTACGGTAGTGTAAAACCCAGGTACATTGGAAAATAATTTAATTTTCCTGGCTAAAAAAAATACGTGTACACTATGGATTAGTGTTATCATAATTCCGAGAAAATTGTAACGGATTTATGGAAAAAAATAAGAAATTTTTATGCTTGAACAATGATAACAAAGCACACTTGGCGGCCATGCATATCTTGTACTCACTGACACTTGGCGGCCATCTTGTCCCACCTCCCACAGCTTGCACTGACTGACACTGGCGGCCATCTTGTCCCACCTCCCACATCATGACACTCGCGGCCATCTTGTACCCGCCTCCCACAGACCGCTAAAAGTATAAATACGTGTATATTGTAACATTTATTCACCCATACAATCATGAATTCAACAAGACGTGCGCTGTTTACACATCAGCCCGCTAGGGACCCGAGAAATGCCGCTACACAATACCCAGAGCTGGTTAGCGTTGTGGAAAATGATGGAATGAGGGTAACCACCAGTTTTCAAAGGGAATTGGAAAACGAAACAACCATGTTAACACGCAGTACAGAAGAATTAGAACAACTCCGGCGAACTTTCGAAGAAAATGGCCAATTGGAAAGACTAAGGGATGCACATGACGCAGAAATAGCCACGATAGAGACCATACAAGAACCCGATGATACAGAAATAGCCACGATGGAGACCATACATCCGGAAACATGTAGGAGGAATAAAGAAAATCTACCGTGCCTAAGTGTGGTGGTGGAGTAACAC
Organism: Hanleya hanleyi; assembly: GCA_036873755.1. Lineage (NCBI taxonomy): Eukaryota > Metazoa > Mollusca > Polyplacophora > Lepidopleurida > Hanleyidae > Hanleya > Hanleya hanleyi. The sequence goes on along the minus strand of JAVTVY010035356.1, from coordinate 10,862 downwards.
TAACGGCCCTTTTCAGGGCCAACCATATTGCCCGGAAGAGGAACTTCTAACTTTGCACAAAAATTAACATCAGACCCCATCATTGTTATGCCCCAAGAAAAAAATTTCAATTTTTTCAATTTTTTAACAATTAAATATTGAAAAACGGAAAAAGGGGGGGAGGGGGGAGGGGGGGAGGGAGGCAGGAAAGACAAAATTTTTTTTTTATTTTAAAAACAAGGAAAAAAAGATTAATGAAGGCAAAAAAAATCTTTTTCATTTTCTATGTTTTTTTAACAACTAAATATTGAAATTAGTGAAATTAGCGAAAAAAAAAAGGGTGTAATTATCACCCTATAGCAAAAAAAAATTGTTTTAAAAATGGGCCAATGGGGTCGAGTGAGGTATCAAATTGAAGGTGAGGAGAAGGGCTATCTGATGCACTGGGTATGAGATTGAACTATCGGCATTCTGCGCATGCGCGGCAGTGAAGGGTGTAAATTATCACCCTATAGCAAAAAATTGTTTTAAAAATGAGCCAATGGGGTCGAGTGAGGTATCAAATTGAAGGTAAGGAGAAGGGCTATCTGATGCACTGGGTGGAAGATTGAATTAGGGTGATTCTGCGCATGCGCGACGGTGCAAACCTCTCTAAATATGATGATGACGCCATGACTAGGGGCTCCAGGCTGGTGAGCAACTGCTACGGTGTAAAAGTCTTATTACAAGCGGCTAGGCAGGCAGAAGGACTGATGGGCTGGCTGGCTGATCAAGTCAGGTCAGGTAAGTCAGATTGAATACACCCTTTCCCTAAAAATTAACTCCTTTTATACATTTTACTACTCGCGGCCATCTTGTACCCACCTCCCACATGGCGGCCATCTTGTACCCACCTCCCACATGGCGGCCATCTTGTACCCACCTCCCACATGGCGGCCATCTTGTACCCACCTCCCACATGGCGGCCATCTTGTACCCACCTCCCACATGGCTTCTTGTACCCACCTCCCACATGGCGGCCATCTTGTACCCACCTCCCACATGGCGGCCATCTTGTACCCACCTCCCACATCATGACACTCGCGGCCATCTTGTACCCACCTCCCACATGGCGGCCAATCCCACATGGCGGCCATCTTGTACCCACCTCCCACATGGCGGCCATCTTGTACCCACCTCCCACATGGCGGCCATACGCATGCGCACACCGCCCCATTTTACACACTTATGACGTCACACCAGGTTCTGCGCATGCGCAGTGAGGCGCTATTCTATCAATTTACGCTATGTATACTACTAACGATCCATTGTGAAAAGATATGGATATTGAGGCATCGCAGATTTGCTCCCGGATGGACGTGGCTGCCATCTTACAAAATGGCCGCCATGGGATATTGTGTTTTTCTGAAATTGCTGAACCCAAAATAACTAGATGGCCTCAAGTGCGTATACTGGACTCTGCAAGCCCCCAGGACAACTTGGTAGATGATTGATAATCAGTTACTGTACTAATTTGGGTAAATAATAATTATTTGGATGAAACATTTATGCAAAAACACCATTTTCATTAACCCTACCAGGCCTGGGGAGGGGGAGCTCTATGCCCCTCCTACCAAACTTCGGAACGACAAAACATGGAGAGCGGCAGATCAAACGGTGGGGCATATTCTATATATTTACTATAGAGAATATCCATACCTTCACTTCTGTATCAATGAGTTCAAATGATTCTGAATTAAAATGTATTTCTTCAAATTTTAAATCAGTTTACTTTACTCCATGCCGTTGCAAGTGAACTGCCCTATTGTTTCGTCTGTCGACAGACCGGCTACACAAAGAGATGTCACTCTTGTGACACAACGTCACAACTCGACAACTATAGACTACTGTGTGTTTTGATCCAAGGGAGATTCAAACACTTTCAAAGTTTCACCATTACTGCACGGACCGGATCCCTTCACTAGTATTAAGTTTGTACCATCTTACTATTTTCGAGCAAGGTATCTTAAAAGAGATATATCAAACTAGCCAAGTAAACAGAACAGAATTAGCATTCGTTCCTAATTATAAAATCTTAAGTATGTTTCATAGCTCATGCCAAAGTGTTAAAGAGATTTGTCTCCGCTTCCAGTACCCAATGATGACACGTGCAAAAAAAAAAAAAAAAAATACTACAAAACGAAGACGAAGGATTCTCTGGACATTCACTTTCAGACTAACTTTGCTCATTTCACTTGTACTATAACAACCGACATCAAGTGCAGTTTTTAGAAATCTTGAAACTCCTGAAACTTAGAAAGATAATATCTTGGTGTTTTCCAGTGTCCCTTTTACGATCTTTTTCGCTCAAATTCCAAATTCTGCAAACAAAATTACAAATCAATCTTTTGTATATAGTAACAATGGACAAAAAGATCCTCTTGTCATTAGCTAACAATTATCGGACAATGGTGGGCGCCAAGATCCGTCAGGATCTCTCGTTTTGGAAATGACATCACTGTGACGTCACCGAAGCAGCCATATTGATTTTTTTTTACATTTTCTGGTAAATGTTGACCTATGGGCATAATGTGGTAAATTTCAGTCCCATAGCTCAAGGGTAAGAAAAATCCCAGGCCATGGGGCAGCCAGTATATTTGACCCGCAAGCACTAAGAGCGTGTACCCGCAAGCACCAAGAGCGTGTACAATTTTCATAGGGAATTGTCACCCATGGAAGCTATTTTGTCCAGAAAATTCTATTGATAATATATTCTAGCCTGTCAAAAAGGATAATAACGGCTGCGTTATATTATCTATATATACTCTGTTCTGAACTCCCCCTGGTCTGTTTTTTAACTCAAATTATTTAAGTCAGAATAAAACGTCATAGGCCAGAGGAACTATGCAGGAACGAAGATGGGCCCGGTTGCTGTCTATGTGCAGTTAGCGGATTAACGGTGATTCGCTAGCAGAAGTAGGGGGGTCTACAGGCCAGACATTTTGAAACCGCAGAACACACGAAACGCGAAGTCCATGCAGCCAATATTACGCACTGCTAGGAAGGTAATATTATCGTGAGCGTGATGTGTTTGTCATCATCGAGCACTTGTGGATATATGCAACTGGAAGAGAACATGAGAGCACATCCTAATTTAACCCTATCTGGCCTGGGCGATTTGGGGTGTATCGCAGCTTCTGGGGGGCGGAGTGCTCATATATTTTCTCTACCACTAAGGCTAGAGCGTTGAAGCTTAGCACACAGTATCTTGGGTTCAGGCTCTACCGGGAAATGTGAAAAAATCAAGCTCCCCCCCAGGCCAGGTAGGGTTAACATTTCAATCAACAGACAATAATGTTAGCCTCCAAATATGTGTTAAAATTATCTGCTATATTCTCATCAGATGTCACAACCACTTCTGATCCGAGGTCACTGTGGTGCAGACGCAGTTCTCACCGGTGGTTAGGCTGTCATTTATGTGAACACTCCCTCCCTCACACACACAGAGCTGTGTATTCAAATGTATGGCAAGCCAAAGTGCTTTTCATTCCGAATTTCCGATATCGGAAATAGAATTTCCGATTTCGGGAATTAGAATTTCCCATATCGGAAATTCAGTGACAATTTCCGATATCGGAAATAGAATTTACCATATCGGGAATTCAATTTCCGATATCGGGAATTCAATTTCCGATATCGGGAATACAATTTCCCATATCGGAAATTGTCACCGAATTTCCGATATCGGAAATGAAAGCTCTGGAAGCTTTACAAAACCTCGAGTTGCAATTTCCGATATCGGAAATTCAATGACAATTTCCGATATCGGAAATTGAATTTCCGATATCGGGAATTGTCTCCGAATTTCCGATATCGAAAATTCTAATTTCCGGAATTGCAATTTCCCATATCGAGAATTCAGTTTCCGATATCGGAAATTGAAGGTCATGAATTTCCGATATCGGAAATTCTCGAATAAAAAGCACTTTGGCTTGCCATACAAATGCCCCTTCATTGGTCAAGTTCCAGCTGGTCGGCAAAGATATACCGTGTCACAGAAGGCCCTGGATGCTCTGGATGCGTAGCTGGTACTGACCTTCCTCTGTCTTGGCCCAGTCCCAGCTGGTCGGTGAAGGTAACAGTGGCTCTATTAGGATGTCCATCTAACATGCTGTTCCATAGCTGTTGCACATTGTTATTCCTCGCGAAGAGTTTCTTCCGTGCCTTGTCATTATCTTTGCATGTGTTAGTTTTGCCATACAGCAGGATAAAAACCTCTAGATTACAACACATATAAGGGAAGTGATGGTATACCACTTGGTGTTCAGGACCATTTCAGCGCTATATCAGTGAGTTCTGGTGTGGCTGCTGCGGTCATTGCACGTCTGTGTGTTCCTTTCCCATGTTTTGCTCCCGCTGTGCCTTTCAGACAATCCAACACTAGGTCCAGGCGTGATGCACTTTGATGTTGTGATGACATGTAAGCTTCTGAAACGAGAAGACTTCCGGGTACCGTACTTGGCAGTGTACCGGTGGCCATAACTGATGCACTGCTGGAATTGTCCTCTGAACCAAGTGATACACCAGATAGTGGCATGCATACCATCGAGATGTTCGTTATCCTACTGGATGACAGAACTAACACATGCACATACATGACAGGGCACAGGAGAAACCCTTCACCAGGAAAAACAATATGCAGCAGATCCCATAAACCAGAGCAGCTGTGAAAAAAGCACGCGATCTCTTATGAAAAGTTACTGTTTTCGACATTAGTGACCTCTTATGAGCAATTGACAGTGGCATCTGATGAGTACTCTACTAGATAATTTCAAAACCATGTTTTAGTGCTGGTATTGTCTATAGATCTTGAGAACTTTCATGACGCCAATCATATCATAATAATATTGCTTTTTGTGAATGTTTATTCCCACCTTGATGTTGTGGATTTCCACTCATCTACAGGTACATGTAGATTGTATGTGTAAATAGATATTTCGAGACATAATAGGGTTTATTGGTGACGCTTGCCATCATTCAGTCTTCGTGGTTATGAGACACGTTTACTGGCTACCAGACCTGGGCGAGCTATGGGGGGGTGCATTTCGCTATTATATTTCTTACCTCTTGGGTTTACCAGGTGGCTGAAACTTGCCATACTTGTGTCATGCTCTACCATAAAATGTAAAATGGTCATTAACTTGTTGAGATGAGCAGCATGTGTTTATTTTGATTTTATGTTTGCCATTTGTGTATTTGAGGAAATTGTTGAAATAAAAAAGTATCAACTGCAATAAAAAGCGAAATATGCATGATGGCCCACCTGATGAAGTCACAGTGACGTAATGGACCAAAAGTGCTTTATTAAACTACATGATTAAGTAGTAAATAATTTGTAAAATATAATAGCTTAACGGCACTTTAAAAAAAAAAAAATTGAAAGTTTCTAAGGGAAAAGGCATCACGTTTCTGATACCGGTACCCCGCCATTTTGAATTTACTCATGCTCGGAGAGGTTTGCGATTTGGTTCAAAATGGCCCAATAATATTAGCTATAAAGCCACTGAGTATACGCTCTCAATTCTTCGTCGTTCTGGAGATAGGGAATAAAGTGTATGGGAATGGGGTGGCCATAACCCCCCCCCCCCCTCCCCTCTTCGACCAGGCATGGTAGGGCTCGAATACCCATTATTTACCCTGATCGGTGCACTAACTGAGTACCGATCACCTAAGAAGTTATCCTAGAAGCTTGCACTACCCATTTGAAGCCATCTAGTTCTTTTGGGTTTAGCAGTTTCACGCAGAGACAATATTTCCTGGCGGTCATTTTGTAAGATGGCTGCCACGGCGGCCAAGTGCCAAACTTCCAGTGCCTCAATATCTAGACCTTTTAATAATATATTAATTTATTTGTGTGTCAAATTTGGTGCTTTTATCACAAAATGCCCAATTTATTTGCTATGCCGCCCCACTAATATTTTTGTGTAACAATTAGTTCTTTTGCACAGCGGGATAGTCACAATATTCAGTTACCGAATGATCATTTTTGAGTTGTGTAGGTGCAACGTTATTCATGAATAATAACATATATGCAATTATATGCCTTTTTCCTACGAAGTAGGCTCTCATTTGCAAATTGTCCGGTAATGAGTCAGTGAGTAAATAGTCAGTCCATCCGAATCCTTTCGTCGGCAAAATAAGGAGAACCGTTGATGACATTAGAACCTTGATTTTTGGCATGAACGTGCATTAGGGGAGTAGTATACAAAGCGTAAATGGAGGTCGATTGACCTCAGAAATTTGCATATTAGGGAGGTCACGGGAGGGTCACAGAGGTCAAATGCAATATAGTTCCGGCAGAAAGACCAAAAGCTACCTCCAATCCAGGAGAGTTCCAATTGCTGCAGGGGATGTATTCAGGATGTATTCATCCGCGGTGATGCGGTTTGGCCGCGGTTTTGGCGGTGATTCGGTCTCGGGAAAAAGCTTCCGCGGAGAAAAAGTAGTCCCTAGATAAAATGGTCCGATGGGGTCGAGTGAGGTATCAAAGTGAAGCTTATGTGAAGGGGCATCTAATGGGCTGGGTGTGGGGTTGACATATCGGCCTTCTGCGCATGCGCGGTGGCCGAAGGGTATGAAAATAGCCGTTTTGGGATGTAGGGGAGTCCCTAATGGTCCAATGGAGTCGAGTGAGGTATCAAAGTGAAGCCTAGGTGAAGGGGTATTTTATGGCTGGGTTAGTGCATGTAAAATTTTTCCTGAAAAAAAACGGAACTCGGACTTTATCGAAAAATCCGGGAAAATACCTATATGGGGTATGGGGGTCCGATTGTGTCGAGTGAGGTATCAAAGTGAAGCATTAGGATTTCGCTGACGTCCTAGTAATAAACATAATCTATAGGTGTTGTACCATGTTAATAGGATCAGTCTAGCATCTGTACCACCCTAGGGTCGAGCGTTTATTGTCCCGTGTATCTCCGCAAGAAAACAACAAACAAAATGGCGGCTCCAGGATGGTGTGGGGATGCCCTTTCCATATCACGGCGTCGACAGTAGCGCCATCTGCACACATTGACGCAAGGGAGACAACTCGTGTGGCCTAAGGATATGGAAATAGCCGTGTTGGAGCTAGGGGAGCCACAAATGGTCCAATGGGATCGAGTGAGGTATCAAAGTAAAGCCTAGGTGAAGGGCCATCTGATGGGCTGGGTGTGGGGTTGAACTAGCGTCATTCTGCGCATGCGCGGTGGCCCAAGGGTATGGAAATAGCCGTTTTGGAGCTAGGGGAGTTACTACTGGTCCAGTGGGGTCATATGAGGTATCAATGTGAAGCCTAGGTGAGGGGGCATCTGATGGGCTGGGTGTGGGGTTGAACTAGCGTCATTCTGCGCATGCGCGGTAGCCCAAGGGTATGGAAATAGCCGTTTTGGAGCTAGGGGAGTTACTACTGGTCCAGTGGGGTCGAATGAGGTATTAAAGTGAAGCCTATGTGAGGGGGCATCTGAATGGACTAGTGGGTTTGAACTAGCGTCATTCTGCGCATGCGCGGTGGCCCAAGGGTATGGAAATAGCCGTGTTGGGAGCTAGGGGAGCCACAAATGGTCCAATGGGGTCGTATGAGGTATCAAAGTAAAGCCTAGGTGAAGGGGCATCTGACTGGACTAGTGGCTCGGCCGTTGTCACCATTCTGCGCATGCGCGGTGGCCCAAGGGTATGGAAATAGCCGTTTTGGAGCTAGCGAAGCCAATAATGGTCCAATGGGATCGAGTGAGGTATCAAAGTGAAGCTTATGTGAAGGGGCATCTGACTCGACTAGTGGGTTGACATAGCGTCATTCTGCGCATGCGCGGTGGCCCAAGGGTATGGAAATAGCCGTGTTGGAGCTAGGGGAGTCCCTAATGGTCCAATGGGGTCGAGTGAGGTATCCATGTGAAGCATTCGTGAAGGGGCATCTGATGGGTTGGGTGTGCGGTAGGAATATCATTCTGCGCATGCGCAGACGCAATGCGGAGCTCTCGTCCAATCAGAAGCGAGTATTTCAAATCCGGGAGCTAGGGGAGTCCCTAATGGTCCAATGGGGTCGAGTGAGGTATCCATGTGAAGCATTCGTGAAGGGGCATCTGATGGGTTGGGTGTGCGGTAGGAATATCATTCTGCGCATGCGCAGACGCAATGCGGAGCTCTCGTCCAATCAGAAGCGAGTATTTCAAATCCGCCACGGAGCTCTCGTCCAATCAGAAGCGAGTATTTTGACCCGGTGCATTATGGGGCATATCCAAGATGGCGGCACGTATGTTCAAGATGGCGGCACATCCGGTGTCGAAAACTGGCCATTTTATCGGGATGTGGTCACCTAGTGTCGAAAACTGGACCCTGTATGGGTCCCGCTAGACGTTTTGGGAGCTAGGGGAGTCCCTAATGGTCCAATGGGGTCGAGTGAGGTCTTATTTTGAAGCTCTCGTGGAGGAGCATCTGATGGGCTGGGTGTGGGGTTGAAATAGCGGCATTCTGCGCATGCGCAGCCTGGCCGTAGTATAGAAATAGACGTGTTGGGGGGTATGTGGGTGTGTGTTTGGGTTTGAGATGGGCTATTCACGGTTCGAATGGGTCGTGTGAGGTATCAATGTGAAGCTTGTGTGGGGTAGAGTCAGAATGGCGTGTTTTTAAATGCAAGTCGCGTCAATCTGTGCATGCGCATTTGGTTGTAGTAAGTAAAGTGGCCATTTTGGGGCAGTGAAGGAAGGTATTTGGGGTCGAGATGGACCATCCTTGGTCTGAATGCGTCCTGGGAGGTGTCATTTTGTAGTTCTCGGGGTGTACATTCCGAATTGAGGGATGTTCCCGTCATCTGTGACGTCATCGATGACGTCATCAGTAGGAGTATTAGCGAAAGTGAGCCTTTTGGGGCAGTGCAGGAAGGTATTTGGTGTAGAGATGGACCATCCGCGTTGCGAATGCGTCATGGGATGTGTCATGTTGTAGCTCTCGGAGTATAGACCCCGATTTCAGGGATATTTACAGCATCTGTGACGTCATCGATGACGTCATTAGTACAAGTTGTAGCGAAAGTGGGCCTTTTGGGGCAGTGCAGGAAGGTATTTGGTGTAGAGATGGACCATCCGCGGTCCAAATGGACCGTGTGAGGTGTCATCTTGTAGCAACGCCCACCAACACCATTCTTAATGCTTCAACGCCCTGGTGAAATAGCTCAGAAGCTCTGATATTCCATGGAATTGTCACTAATTCTTCGAAATGCAGTGATGCCCGTCAACGCCCGTCGTTACACCTTAACACTCTAACATAACGCCATGATATAGACCAGAGAGAGAACAACAACAACAACAAGGATGACACATGAGAGAACAACAACAACAAGAAGTTTTTTTCATATAGTTTATTTTCCCCAATGTTACATCATACCCACGCTGGGGGAGCCGCGTTGGGTATATTTACAATTCAAGAAGATTCTTATCCAATCAGAGGCCACCATTTGCATGTTTCATATTCGTTCCTGTCCGTTAGATGTATTCTTGTCCAATCAGAAGTCTCCATTTCAGAAAGTGCCATCTGAACCGTTTATTCTAATCATCGTCGGGCAGGCCAGGATACCGTTGAGGCAACATATCCTCAGATAGTTGTTTGCGCATTCTGAGTATCTATCAGTGCATGGGTGAATACTTTCATCCGATGGAGGTGGTGGTCAGTTTAACCACGAAGAACGCAACATTGGTCATTATCTCCACTATCCACTTGGTGTTACAATTCAAGAAGACTTGTCCAATCAGAGGCCACCATTTGCATCTGTCATATTCGTTCCTGTCCGTTAGATGTATTCTTGTCCAGTCAGAAGTCTTCATTTCAGAAAGTTCCATCTTCGGCCATGTTCGCTTTGAACGGTTTATTCTAATCATCATCGGGCAGCCCAGGATACTGTTGAGGCAACATATCCTCAGATAGTTGCTTGTGCATTCTGAGTATCTATCAGTGCCTGGGTGAATACATTCACCCGATGGGTTGGTCGGTCAGCTTGGTCACGAAGAACGTAACATTGGTCACACTGTCCACTGTCCACTGTCCACTTGGTGTTGGGGCGTTGCAACCGGGCCCATTCCAAGGGATCCACGGTGTTCAGTTTCTCCAGCATCGTCTCTAGCGACACTCGGTTAATGATGGTAAACGGTTGGTCAAATACCTGGATGTTACTGCTCGGGTAAAAGTATCGGACTTGGACTGTCTCTTTATGCTGCAGCACATAACCAAACGCCAGATTCAATTTGAAGGCCGTAGTTTGATCTTTGAAGATGGCTTCTACGTAGCTACGTAGACGGGCGAGGTCGGTCAGTCGGAAATTGTAGATATCTTGAATAGGGCGATGACGGTGGAAACAGTGCCGTATCATGGACCAATGGCGCCGATAGATGTCACTCACTGGATGGGCGCCCTGTAAGAGATTGCTAGGAACATTTATGGGCTCGTCTAGAAAATGTTCGATGTTGTCAGGCGTATGACTCGAAACCGTAACGGTGGGGTCCGGCTGGATATCCAGGCTCTGAACTGTGGGTATAGACGGGCTCTCCTTCATCGCATCACCAGTGGCATTCGTCTCCCCGGCTCATCTTCACTAGGTCTGACCTTCCGCGGCTCCTCTTCAGTAGGAAGTTGTCGCACATGCCATGGTACCGGGGCATGAATCAACCGTTGGTGTCGCAGCAACTGATTGCGTCGTTTGAAGAGTTGACCACAACCGTTACATTGTTCCGTCGCGCCCTCGAGGAATGAGCGTTCGTGGCACAGTAAATGATCCTCCCGATTGAATGACCGTGCGCAGGTTGTACAAGTATACCGAGCATCGTTGTGGGTGGAGGCCTCGTGGCGTCGTAAATTATCTAGACGAGTAAACAGCT
>JAVTVY010035355.1:0-13651 GCA_036873755.1 Hanleya hanleyi | reverse complement strand
TTTGGTAAGCTATTTAGCTAGGGGGGTATCGTCAACAATAGAAGTTCCACATGTATTCTGCTTTTTCTTTCCAGACAGACAGTATTCTCTTTCACTGCTATTGAAGACCAATCATCCATGGCTTCATCGTAGAAGATGAGGATGATGAATACATAAGGGGCATTCAAGTATTATGTACGCATCAAGGGGGGGGGTGGTAAAAAAGTTTGAATATTTTCCTATGTACTCCGGTTGAATTTTGAATACATGGAGTGGGGGAGGGGGGTTAAAAAATCCAAAAAAATTGTGTATGTAATACTTGAATATTCCATACATTGTAATCATTGTGGATGAAGAACTTAGTTGCGGCTTTGCCATGGACACCTTCTCAAGCTCCCTCAATAAAATGAAACTGAAACACAATGTATTTGGGTTGTTGTTTTTTTCATTTCAATTTAATTATTATCACAGATTCAATATGAGTAGACGGACAGACACTGGACAAGGACGCACGCATGCAGACACACCAAGTTTTGTTTAAATTGTATTGCTTTCATTATTATAGAATATGAAAATCAACTTTTTAAATGAATACATAAGAAAAAATTATATGTAGAATTTTTAGAGTCATTCTGATAAGAATATTTCCTTCTGTTTTGTGATATACACAGAACACCACAATCAGTCACTGAAGCATACACCTAGTAAGTATGATGCTCCTAATCAGCTGTTACACTGATGAAGTCATGAGGTTTGATCAATTTCTTCAAAAACTACGTAACAACTTTTAAAAAACAAGCACATGTTGTTGTTGTTGATCAAATCAGGCGACCTTAAAAGTGCGTTATTACGTAGCCGACTACAAGCTAACTAGACGACTTTTCTAAGTTCTTACCCTTGATTGTTCATCACTGGATCGGATAGTCCTGCTCGGAATTTCGTTGGGGAAATATAACTGAGCTGTAAAATTGTACTGACAGTACAACGTGATGAAAGTAGACAGTGAAAGCTTTCGCCTGCCTCATTCTGCTCTTGCAAACGTACGGTAAACGTAGGCAGTATGCAAATAAGCTGAACCTTTCCATGGTTGCACAATACATGGCGACAATACCCCGAGGCCAAAATGGCCGAGGGGTAAAAACCATGGTCGTGAGGCCAATTTAGCCTTATTTTGCTAAGTCAGTTTGCCAGCGTTACTCTGTTGAGATCGTATTGCCTCAAAATTTGGAAAATACATTACAATGTATCTAATTAAAAAATCCTTTCACAACTGTTCTTTAATAAGATTATATATTCTTTTCCCATAAAATTTCTTTTAAATATCGCTAGTTTAGTAGATGTGCAGAAACATGTGCAGCAGGTGTAAAATTTCATTGTCTGGAACTTCCTTAAGATAAACTCAGTTTGCGTCCAGGATATTCTCCAGCTTTGAACACTTGATTGGTCAACTGAAATCATCACAATCGGTTCCAGCATTTTCATTGGCCTGTGAAGAAAATCCATCCACCCAAGGTTCAGGAATAGTTATTAGTACTGGTACTTTAATACGCTCATAAACTACACAGGTATCTATCTGTTGGGAGTGCTGACAGGAATCCAATTCCCAGATGAGATTCCTGTGGGATTACAAGCCAGAGTCACACTACAAATACCACAGAATTAGATCTTCCTAATTTGGGTACACTTTCTACCGGTCTGCATCCATGGAAATTTCTTTTAGAGTGGGTTTGAGAGACGAAATTAGAGAAAAATCCCCTAATTATGGCAATTTAGATAAGCTCTGATGTTTCAATACAAATATATATATATATATATAAATATAAAATATATATCTAATATATATATAATTTTTTTAGCTTTTTTTTTTTAGCACATTTTTAATTTGGGCAAGACATCGGTTCTAACATGTGATCTAAAGCCCTGTATATATATATATACATGTTTCTAACAAGCAGCCAGCTTAAGGCGAACAAATGAAATGGGTTACCTAGAGGTTATGTGAACCTGAAGAGTTACATGTACATATTCACAACACCTCTGACAAGACAGACATTGAGACAATCTAATCCAAATGTTCTACCATATCACGATTATACATACATGTACATGTGTACCACAGTTCAATGATAGGCCATCACCGATTCTCAGGTTTTCTTGCAGTCGATTCCATTTACTCATCAAATATTAAATTACCCAATATGACAGTACGGAAAAGATAAAAGATTTGACGCTATCTCTGAGATGGGAGTTCAATAATATTATAACTGTATGTGCCATCACAATACATCAACCACAGCAATGGCAGGATCTGGAGCCATACTTACCAGATCATAGCTCCTATCAAAATGCGTCCCGACTACACAGAACGGCGCAACTGCTAGTCCTGTGCTTGCATCAACAGTGCATCTGACAAATATGGTTAATTCTCTGTGACTTGACAGTCCAACCACTTCAGGCATCAATATATGTCAATAAACTCACAAGGAGGTAGCAGAAGGGCAGCACTAGCCAGCGCTAAACCAGCGCTTCACGTGAACTAGCCTGGTTAGGGGAAATGGATAAGTGGCTGTGTTACTGCAGGAATTATCCAGACGAGTGCCTACCTTCCTCCCTGCTATTAGAATACTAGGCATAACAGGTATAATCACAGCTGACAGAGAACAACCCTACAGGCCCAAGGTGCGATCAATTATACTAACAACTTGCAACATGTGACAGATCGTACAAATTGCATGTGAGACATGTTTGAGGGTTCCTTTTATTAATACATGTATGTTGATTACTTACAGTAATAATAATAATAACTCAATTATTTCACAAACAATCCTGTTAATAGCTTGTGTATTCCAGAAGAACCTGGTTTAACTTTCAGTCTTTACTTGGCCAGTTTAACTGTACTCTGCTGTAAATTCACCAATCTCAGTAAACTCAGTTATAATATCACGGAATAATATATCTGACTTCAGCGCTATATAAATCCCATGCGAATTTCAAACTACATTTGTTAGCCAATCAGGTGGCTAGCTAAGTGAAGCAATTTCAAAATCACGCCCACACTAATTACACATGGAAGCATGTGCACCAATACAGTAAACATTAGCGGGAAAGAGTATCCAAATATGGCATGATTATGGCAGACGGTGTGCGTGAACATCAAAGGATTTCCTCCCACCAAAAAATCTGGCTTTGTTAGCCGGTAGAAAATATCAAAAGATTGTGCCTTGCAAAGATGTTAATAAATACCAATCATTGTCAGAGTGAAAGGTAGAAATTGTTGTGATTGGCTTATAATGGGATCTCGTAGAATATCGGCAAAAATTTTACACGAAGCTTTCATAGCATTATGTCTAGATGGTACATGTATTACCCTGATTTACCATCTTGGTTTACCTAGATTGTAAATTCACTTGACAGGGAGGGAATTTGGCTTAATGTCACACTCAAGTTTGTTTCACTCATATGGTGACAGTCAGTTTGGTTGGTGGAGGAAGCCGTAGTACCCGGAGAGAGCCACCGCCCTTCGGCAAGTAACTGACAAACTTTCACACATGGACCAGCTGGGCTCGAACCCGTGCCGGTTCAGCGGTGTGAGGCTAGCGGTCACCAGCGAAGCGCCTTAGATCACTCGGCCACCGAGGGCCCCATAATGCACTCGACAGAAGAGTAAGAGATGCCACAGATCTCACGACTGATCTTCATGCAATCATGTCAACAAAGCTTGTATAACATACAATTATTGAAATTAGTCAAAATTATATTCATTTTTCCTTAAAAATTCAACAATTTTACAATTCCAATCAAAATCGTGCAGAGTTCGCTCATTCATGAGGTCGCCTTTCTTTGGAGATGTTACCAGCTGACTCCATTCAGCATTTTTAACTTTCAACTACTCTACTCAGCGAGAGGGTTACTTTGGGCCTCATCCGGATCCAACTCGATAATGATATCACAGACCAGGCAAACAAAACAATTTCTCACTGGGATCAGCTAGAGAACCTCATGTGGCCCTGTCAAACATGCCGTAGATGTAACGCATTGTATGTGTAAGAGAGAGAATTAAAGTTAACGTCGCGTTCAGTGTATGTAAGAGATGTGATCACCCTAATCTACAGAGAGATGGTCATATACATGCTGATCCCTAATTCACTTAACTCCATGAGAATGATCTCTCTGTCTGGCAGGGATCAGGTAACGTATTCTTCAACTGAAGGGGCAATATAGGTACATCAGTGTACATTTACAGACCGGGTGTTACTCCAACTAATTTTACTACTCGGAGAAGAAAGAAACAATAGACTGTCCAGGAAAGCTCTTCACCCACAAAACACTCTTCCCTTCTACTTGAATAAACACACTGAGAGACACTCCAATCCCCTTCACTCAATGACATCTATATGATCTCAAAAACAGAGTAATACTGTGGTGTCTAGCTTTCAATCGGTACTGTCTGTACGTGACTGACACAGTGCAGGTTGGCGGAGCAGGAGTCCGTCATCTAACACTGGTACAGCTCTGGCACCAGACCTTCACACTTGTACACACAGACATTATCTACACCTGCATCTACGTTTTCTAATAATCCTCCGTATTTACTGTGACATTAACAGACATGCTGGATAAGAATGCAAACAGGCGAGCCCCTCAAAACCACTCAGGATATTAACACATAAACACCTCTCCGAAATAGATGTCACAGACTCTCATCATGTTTGATGGATATATGATTACAACTACCTCACTCTCCATTGGTAGGATTGCATTCATCCTGATAAAATGAGAGAAAACCCCCAAAACTGGACAAACTTTACAGATGTAGCTGGTCACTTGTATGGGATGGGGTTGGTATAAAATCTGCGGTAATTTTTTCCCTGATGTTAAACTGGCAAGAGATGCTAAATAGAGTATACAGTAAAATGATTGAGGCTCCAGACATTTTCTAGAACAGGTTTCATAATTAGGTGCATATTGAAGCAGAACAGATTTGAGAGAATTGGGTTTGTGTCTGAAATGATCATGTCATGGAATGGGGGTCAGTCATTCTTGTCCTGCGAGACTCCCTACTGCGACAAAAGGCTCTAGGCATGCCAGGAGAAATGGTAGACATCCCCCCAAATTTTGGGGGGTGAGTACGCAAGTATCATTTCTGCATATGATCTTCTGGCCAGTCACCATTAACTGTTTCCATCGGCTGATGGCACTAAGCTCCACAGATTAGTCTCTCTGTAATACATATAGTACTAAACTAACCGACGTATATGACATCTACTGAGTGATAATTGTGTGTACAAATGCGAGAAACTGGTGAACTATTTCTTCCA
This sequence comes from Hanleya hanleyi, assembly GCA_036873755.1. NCBI lineage: Eukaryota > Metazoa > Mollusca > Polyplacophora > Lepidopleurida > Hanleyidae > Hanleya > Hanleya hanleyi. Next base: position 8,354 of record JAVTVY010035355.1, on the reverse strand, counting down.
TCAAATGTGAAACAAAGCAATATGAGTTGTCTCCCTTTTCAAACGTTCGCCTGTCGTGAATTAATAATGGCAAAACAGCTTATAATTATTTTAATTTCTGGATTAATAATAAATAGATTTTTGGATTGTTGTTACATGTATATTTAGTAAGATTTTATCAACTGATTGCAAAAAGTTCTTCACTAATCCCTTCATATAATCAATGCAGTCGCTGATACTAATTATTAAATAATAGATGAGAATTAATTTTCTATCGATAATTTTCATCAATCCTGTAACTCCTATAGGCACAAATCCATACCCAATAACAAATTGTATTTATTGTTCAACTTCAAAGTGGCAGAGGCTCCGATATAAAAATATCCAAACAAGCAGCTTCCAAACTTGGTTTTATATGGAGGCAGAATGAAGAAAATATCCAAAAAAAGTAAAGAGAGAGTTTGCAAATATTAGAACTTACCTCTTATATACAGAAAAATAATTCCTACATGTAGTTTAAGTACATAACTGATTTGAACATGGAAATTCTCCCTGTATACACAGATAACAGCCAGAAAAATTCAGGTCAGTTGAAATACAAAAATGTTCAGTATCTATAAGGATGAACTGTATGGAGTGGCTGATCAATTCTTCCTTCGTATGTTTACAATGTTTTCAACTGATACGTATGATTATAGCAACAACTCCACTGAGTTTTCTAATGATTTTCTCAAACAGATAAACTTTGCACACGGTCATATATACAAGTAGTTCCTGACAAGAAGAATACATATCAGCAGTTGCTCATCTTGGGGCGGATTCCATCGAGAGGACAGAAATTAGGCCAAGTTTTAGAAGGAAAATTGATTTCATTTATGCAAAGATTGTCATTTTCTAACAGGAAAATCAATAAAAAAGGCCAGGTCATAGGAACTAGATGAACAAAAAACATACTTCAGATTTGCCGGATGTAACTCCCATGTACAAGACTCATCTTTTCAAAGGTTGAATACAGAGATGTTCCTTAGCTAAATTCAGTTGTTTTCAAGGTTAAATCTGGAATACATAGAAATCATTGTGCTATAAAAATACATTGGTTGTTATCGTATCATCATCGTCCATGCAATATGGCATCAGCACATGTCTATCCAACATTAAACATAATACTATGAACACTGTTGTATATGGTCTGTGGTATAAAATGGACACAAAAACTGTTCTTTGTTGAGATGTAAAAGTTTACTTCATAGAGGAACACAAAGCCCAAACATTGCATTAATACATGTTTTGCTCATTAATTCTGGAAAATCTGCTGTTGATGCTAACAACTCATTGAGAAGTCCCAGCAATAACCTGAAGTGAATCTTGCTTTCATTTCTTGTCATCAAAGCTTCCTGTTAATAGACAATCTTAATAAATTAAAATCCTATATGCTTCTCTATCGTATGGTCGCTACAGGATCTTATATTCGCCAATCTCCCTCCGTGTTTTGTTCACATCTGGGTCTTCAAACTCTTGACCAATCGTAGCCCATCTTCTGTATTCTCTGAAGACATGACTCGGAGTTGATCGATACAGCCGACTATAGGCTATATAGGGGTACTTCGTATACCTAAATCATGAATATTCCGGCAGTAAAACAAGAAATATCAACATTTCTTTTCGATTCTCGCTTTCGAGATTTACTTTTACTGATTCAATCAATTTTCTGATGAAGTTCCACTATGATGAAATGGAAATATTGCAGAGAAAATACCCGATATACAGAAATAATTCAGTCGCTCGACGAAATTACTTCCACCGACCTGTTCAGAGCCTCTTGACTGCGAAAAATAGCTCGGGCAGCAGCCACGAGGACCCTTCATGGACAAAATTTGGCGCATATCTGGCGAAATTATCACCTAATCCGACTGTTAAATGTAACAGTAGGTACAAAGGTATGTCAGACTTTAAAATGTCTCTTATAACGACTCGACTTTTCTGTCAGAAATTTTGCCGATACGTTGTGAAGTTGAAAGGGGATGATCGCTCACTCGCTCGCTTGCTCAGACCCCGGGTTTCTCATTTCCAGCTGACAGTTGTGCGCTGCATGCATACTTTAGCTCAGATGTTTCGTCGTTGCCTTTTTAGGACTTCCCCTGTCATAATGCCGTCACTAATATAGATAGTATAATTCCCGTTTAAATTGACCCAAACGTCTGGCATGAAACAGCGCGGGAGCCGATGTCACCATTTCTCGGTTAGGCCGAGCGTCGAGTTCGGGAGTGGAAATGCCGCTACTAAAACAGATGTGATTGGTCCGTTTGCAGCACTGCATATTCATGACATGACATCACATAACACGGAGGGAGATCGGCGAGTATAAGATCCTGTAGCGACCATACGATAGAGAAGCATATAGGATTTTAATTTATTAAGATTGGTTAATAGAATGCTCCATACACATGTTAAACTGCCTGAAAGTTTTCAACTTCGTGTTTCATACAGTGACTTTGCGTACACAAAGTTTGGGGTTTTTCAAATTGCAGCAATATATGATCACAAGTAATCTTGAGTGCATTTTAATCATCTGTAAACATGCCATTCGACATCGGTATGTACATGTATGCAATGATGTTCATTGATCAGAGGCTTGTGCATGTTGCGACATCTTCATAGGAAGTAAAATTAATGTTGTTTTCAATGTTTTCTATAAATCGATTTAGAATTAAAATTTTGAAAGCCTGCAAGAATGGACCATTCTTGACTTTTTGTCCAAAATAACACAGGGTATGGTTTCTCATAATTTGATCACTTTTATACGAGCTTTCAACTTTTATACGAGCTTTCAACTCAATCCTTTAGACTGAAGGACATTGACTTTTAGAGCAACCAAACTATAAGCACTTTTGAATAAACCAAGACAAATATTTTCTGGAACGAATTGTGTTTTTAAATGATTGAATTATCTTAGACCTACCCTACATGTAGGAGTACATTAAGCCTCCTATTCCCAATATCTCTGTTCAATTAATTTTTTAATTGTCTTGAGTAAATGCCCAAGGGTTTTGGTGGAATCTGCCTTATGCAAACATCTGGTACCTATAACAGATTTACATATGCAAGCGGTCATACCTGTTAGCTCTGACTTTGGTTATATGCGCAGATATTGTTGATCAGTGACTGTCCTGGGTTCTTCTTCAAATGCACACCTGTGAAAATAATATATCGTAAAGAAATGAACAAACAGAAAATGTTATCTCTTTTCTGTGCAGTTGAATGGACATACCAAAATATACCGACAGAGATCAATGTCGGTTCACAAGGGCAGTGCCATGGCAAATGACTGATCATGATTTGATAGTCAACCTTGTCTCCCCATGGTTAGAGATGTTTGCATCCATGAATGAGATACATGTATCCATGGCTTCCAACTACCAGTACATGCGAGAATGTCAACATACTGTACACATAAAAATGAGTGAGCTTGCTATTCTGGCTGCTCTCAATTAAGGCCATTTCGTTTCCTTGCGCAAACAACGTTCTCGAAATTCAACAAATTTTACCGGTTTGAAGAGGTGATAACTGCTGATAGTTTTTTTTATTTCATCCTCATAGGATGTATTTTTTCCCTAGAAAAAGGAATTCAAAGACACAGACTTATCACTAAATATCAGACTTTATATTTTCAAATTCTGCTTGGGGATTTCAGATTCAAACCATAGAAATGAAAGAAAATGACAAAACCACCTTTATTCATTACACCAATTCTCCTCTAGAGTTCTGTCATCCATATTTGTTGATTTGAATCATTATCTCAAAACAAGTGCCTCTGGAACAAGTGCCACTCTCTACCACTGCAACACAAATGCCTGTATTTACCATTACTCAAATTACTGTTGAGGTGCCTAAAGTAGACTACATTTTCTCACACAAAAAACTTTGCAAAACTGAAAGAAAGTTGGTCAGTGGACCAAGCCATGTCTGAATGATATACATGGTCAATTGAATTCAGATGAAAGATTTTCAGTTTTCCCGAAAAATCGATCTATTTTGCAAAATGGTCAAAATAGCAATGTTGCTCACTCATGGACCCCACAAAAGTGGTTTATGGCGGAATCCACGATAACCTATAAATTCAAAAATATCGTAAACAAACAATGTTCCCTGCGCCTTACTATCCAAAACATGTCAAGCAGTGATCTCAGTGATAGAATAGATCTGAATAAATGGACGGATTATTTCACTGAGCTCCATCAGCAGAACTGTGATAATCTTAATGAGTTCAGAAAAGAAGAAATTAAGGCATCTCTAATGGATTTAGAACAAAACCTATTCCCTTCTGATCTTGATACTGTCATAACTGACAATGAACTGAACAATGCTTTGAAACAACTGAAAAACAATAAATCTGGTGGCATTGATAGCATTTTGAATGAGATGCTCAAAACTGCAATTCCCCACATGGTTGATACAGTGCTCCACTTGTTTAACTCTATCTTGAAGACTGGGACTTACCCCAAAAGTTGGGCAGTTGGTATTATTGTTCCCATTCACAAGAATGGTAATCCTCTTGAACCCTCTAATTATAGAGGCATTACACTTGCCAGTTGCCTTGCTAAAGTATTTAACCAAATATTGTACACGAGACTTGCTAATATCACCCTACTGAATCGACAAGTGTGATTATAGGTGAATGCACCAGTCCATTTGTCATGCGACCATGAACTGTAGGTTGAATCACTTCACATTGAAGCCGCATAACAGCTGCAATGTTATAATGAAGCAACATATGATTATATATCAGATATGTCGACAGTCCATTGTAGCTACCATTTGTCTTGGCAACAGTCCATTTGGCGAATCATTAGATCAGACGATGTGCTCTCTGTGCATCATTCACAAGTGCATGTTGACCTACAATGGACTGTCGATCGGTCCGATGATGATACAATGGACTGTCGTAATATCAGACAGACAGAGAATATACTATTAATGGTTCATATTCCTCTTAAACACACACAAGTGGAAGGAATCGAGAGATGAATGAGTCAGTGATACATGAGGCAGGTAGTAAGTTCCCACGTGTTCATTTTGTGCTCATTTCCTCACACTATAATTCGATGCTACCTACAATGGACTGTCTACCAACACCTAAAAACACCTCTCGCCGCAAAAATGTTTAAAATTTTTGTTAACTTGAAATAGTAATAACCCTACGTTTGGTGACAATATAGTACGATATTTCTCCTTCAAAATATGACTGGACACCAGTAACCATACCTGTCATCGATATGCTGAAAATCGTTCATTTTCGGCTGTGGTCACTGTCGTCTGGTCAGACACACGCCCACGCTTGATAACGAAAGCACTGGAAAACCTACCATTGACTGTAATTTGACACGTGACCGGCGGTTTTCACCTATAATCATACTTGTTGATTCAGTAGGGTGAATATGGTCCTGGAGAATAACTCCATAAGCAAGTGTCAAATTGGCTTTAAAAAAGGATGTCGAACTAGTGATCACATTTTTGTGATGAAAACCCTCATAGATAAATATGCTAAACGCAAAGGAAAGCTATATGCTGCCTTTATAGACTTCAACAAGGCTTTTGATAGCGTGTCGCACAATGCCTTGTTCCTGAAAATGGTAAAATCTGGCATTACAGGGAACATGTACAAGGTTATAAAAAGTATGTATATGCTTAGTATATCTAGAGTCAAATCAAAGAATGGACTGGGTAAAGAGATCGCCATTACTCGAGGGGTACACCAGGGCAGTGTTTTGACCCCGATTTTATTTAATTTGTTTATTAACGACCTATTAGAAGATTTTGAACAGAGTAGCTGCTCTGCACCAGTTCTCTTTGATGAACCTGTTCATAGTCTTGCTTATGCAGATGACATTGTTGTTCTATCATTAAGTAAGAATGGCCTGCAAGACAAGTTGGACATTCTCCAAAATTATATTAGTGACTATATCGATTAATATAAAGAAATCGAAGACTATTGTTTTTGGACAAAATCAGAAAAGCAAAGAACAGTTCCATATTGGTGTACAAACTCTTGAAAGTTGTAACTCATATAAATATCTAGGCCTTGTTCTGCACAGTAACGGAAAATTCAACATAACTGTATCTAATCTTGCGAGCAGAGCCAATAAGGCTCTATTTAAGACAGGCCCTCAGTGTAGGGGACATTAACCCTATTTTGTCTTGCAAACTGTTTGATACCATGGTCAATCCAATTTTGACATACGGTGCAGAAATTTGGATTGGCTACCTGAAAGAGTTTGTCAATCCTACAGACCTGTACTGAATATATCAAATGATATTGAACGAGTTCATATGAAGTTTTGTAAACATGTGTTACGAGTAAACTCCAGGTCTACTAATGCCGGTGTACGTGGAAAACTGGGGAGAACCCCTATTAATTTCTCTGCTATTGTAAAGAGCATTAAATATTTTTTCCATATTCGTGATGCTGATCCATCGCCCCTACTGTACAAGGCATTTCTTGAACAGTGTGAGGCTAATCGGGCAAACAATGCACAAAATTGGGTGCACTATATGAAACGTCTGCTACAAAGCCTTAAGTCGTATCACGTATGGGAAAATTTTGGTTGCCCAAATCCCAAAGCTAGCACTAAGTTTATGAAAGTTGTTCTACATGAAATCTATGAGACAAAATGGAGAGACGAGGTATCATCTTCCAGCAAACTTGAAACATATAATCTCGTGAAATCTTATCCCCGCCATGAGCGAAATCTAATGTCTCTGAGTAATGGAAAACATAGATCTGCACTAGTTAAACTTCGAATCAGTGCCCATAGATTGGAAATTGAGACAGGTAGATACTCTAAAACCCCACGAAGTAATAGACTCTGTAATACATGTGGTGTGTTAGAGGATGAAAAACACTTCCTTCTTAGCTGCTGCAAATTTCCTGAGCGTCGGGCAAAAATTTTACGTCAATAATTTTACGTCAATAAATCTTGTCAATGAATTGCATAAGATGAAAATAAACAGGTGCCCCTATTATTTTTTTTAACAGTTTTAATTTAGCAGGAAAAAACACAAATGAATTTGCAACATTTGTGTTGCTTATGCTATTTTTCTGTCAAAAATCTATTTAGTATATGTACAAGAAATTCCTTATAAGACAAGCACTTGCATACGCTCAGTGGAATTAGGCCAATCATATTGATGTATCTGTACCATTGTCAGTGTATGACATCACACAAGAGCTACCAGCTGAGCTAACGGCCTCAATTGCCTGTCAGCTCAGGGGCTAGCTCTCCTGTGGTTTCAGCACACACAGTGACCAATAGGATCACCGGTTCCTGCAGAACACCTTCTTCGAGATCATTTTTGAACAGCCGTAAAAATGACGTGAATTCGAGATACGTTTCTATTGGCTGGTCAAATAAAACTGCTGCGCTGTTGGCTTGCGTTCGCCGCACACACTGAGGATTTGGCCTCGCGAGGCAAAATTATCAAACAAGTTTGATATTTTTCTCCCGGCCTCACGAGGCCAAAAACTCACCAAAAACTGCCCGCACACGAGAGCTAGCCCCTCAGCTGACAGGCAATTGAGGCCGTTAGCTCAGCTGATACTCTCGTGTGCGCCAGGCTTAATACTGGGTCTTTTCAAAATTTGCTGATGTCATTTCCATCACGGAAGTTGAACGGAAATGACATTAGTGCACATTTTTCAAACACCTATAGTGTCCATGAATTGGTATTTAATACACTGGCAATGGTACATATATAAGGTCAGGCTAGTAGCACTGTAAATCCTTCATTGAATAATTTAATTGATAGTTGATTTGTGGTGAATATTGTACAAAAAGTATGACGGAAATATGACATTAGCAAAAATGACATTAGCAACATTTACATTTTTGTATCTTTTTTTATACTGCAGATAAGAAATGTAAAGGGTAAAACTGTTTATATTCATATAAGCATACATTACACAACCTTGGTGGGTTTAGCAGACATACATGTACATGACACAGAGTTAGTTTTTAAATATTTTTAAAGTTGCGAATGTCATTTTTCGGTTGGATGGAAAATTTGACGGAAAAGTGGATTAGGTTATCGTGGAATCCACCTTATTCATCTCCAAAACAGGCATGACCTAGATCAGCTTTGGGCATGAAAGGAACACCAAAGCTGCTTCCCGAGTAGCATAATTCTCTCCCAAAGTTTCAATTCAAAATATGATATATTTGTTTGAAAAAGCCTTAAAAACCTTGAAAGGATGACCACAATACAAGCTGACCCATACGACAAGGTATTCTTTAGACAGACCACTATATATGTAATATTGTAGCAATTCAGCTTGTGAATATTAAATGGGATGGACCTGTGATTTGTGGAAATTATATTTC
>JAVTVY010035354.1:0-14226 GCA_036873755.1 Hanleya hanleyi | reverse complement strand
AATCAAGTGTTATCTGTTTATTTGATATCGTGTGATCAAGAGAGAGATCTTGCAGAGGTTTTTCTCTGCCATTTTACTTACGTTGTTGTTGTGTTTGTCTTCGTCGCCACAAGTCGAAGCTTTCCACTACGTCTTTGTTACATTTTAATGTGCCTACCAAATTCCTCTCTTTGTGTAATCAAGGATTATCACTTTATTCGTGATATGTTTTGATCAAGAAAAGAGATCACGAGATTGTTTATTAAGAAATTGTGCTGTACTTTGGAACACATTTTCTGCTAGTAAATATTGCATTGTTAAATAGTTGTAATATTTATTTTTCACAACCAAAATGTTCCCGTCGGAATACTGAATTAGTCTTTCAATTCAAATTGAGTTGAGCTTTAATTTTATTTCCTCTTACTGAGAAATTATTATTAGCTTGAGTTTTATTTCTCCGGGAAGACTTTAGAAATGTTTCTCGTTCGACGACATGTAGGGTGTTTATTGATCTTTCCCTGGTCTGATGGCCGGGCAAAGATCAAGCCTGAAGTTACTCTATCATCTGCTTGGGACAGCATAAGACTGTCTCCTGCGGGCGGTCTATTTCTACTTCGTAAGCTACTTTCGTCCGAGAACGTTTACCGGTTACAGCCTAATAGAGGAACGACAAACAGCTCATAAGCAACGTTCTTTGCCGTTTTTCTTCTACGACTGCTTCGTCCAAAACATCGTTTGGACTACAGCTTTTGTTTGATCTTAATTTTTATGCTGTATGATAATTTCATCTATTTCATTTGAGGACTTATGTGAAGTTTAGACGTCAAATTGGAGGGTGAGTCAAGATTGAACATTGTTCTTTTCATGGGTTTTGCCGGTGCTAGGGGCAGTGTGGTCATATCATCCATATGTTGCCACATGAACAGGTACAATAAAAGCGTACCTGAGATACAACGCATATCACGAATCGTTAGATTCTTGGTATGTGCTTTAGAATAGGTTTACCAGAACACTATTCTGTGAAGTCATATGACGCAGTCAGTATGTCGGCACCTCTTCCCACTTCCCTTATATGTGTTGTAATTTATTGGAAATCACCAGTTGTCTTCTTTAGAAGCTTTTGATTGGTCAATTCAATTTATGAAATTTAATGACCTTAGTTTATCTGCCGGCGAGAGACATAAAAATGTAATTGCTCTCATCGGGGAATTTTAAATTTAATGAAGATCTTCCTAGTGTACGTTTTGGAAGTATCTTTGTGTTGACGTCGGGGATAATGCTACCGGGCGGAGTTACGCCCAGGATTAACGTTTTTCAACGTGTACATCATCTCCTCTGCGTTTTAAATCTCGGCTTTCTTCTTCAGCTGTTTTGCCCATAACAGGTTCGCGAACTACGGCTGTTCGTTCGGACTCCACTGTGACTTTCGAGTTTCGAATTTACAGTTTTTCGGATTCAACTTCTGTTGTTTTTCCTTCTACGTCGTTCTTGTACGCCATTACGTCGTTTCTGTTCACCTAAACGACGTTTCTCGTACATCACAACGCCGTTTGCATTCTGCACAACGCCGTTCTCGTTTGCATTACGTCGTTCTGTTACACCTCAACGACGTTCCAATTCGCCGTCACGTCGTTTCTCATACACCTGTATGTCGTTCTTGTTCGCCTGGTCGTCGTTCACGTACGCCTCAACATCGTTCCCGTTCGTTAGCACGTCGGTCATTGTCTGTTCGTCGTTTCTCGTACACCTCAACGCCGTTTTCCCGTACGCCGGCACGTCGTTCTCGTACATCTATTCGATGTTCCCGTAGCAACAACGCCGTTCACCACGTCGTTCTTTTATACCTCCTTATCGTCGTCGGTTTGAGTGGTAAGTCCTCCCGTTCGGAGCCCCTTGTATCACTTTTCCAGTCATGGCGTTTTTCTCCATCTCGGGGCTTTCACATCGAGGTTTACTTAGGTTCGTCGTTACTTTGGGGCAGTTTTTCGACACTCTCCATCAAGTGCTTCGTCCCCCGATAGACCGTTGGAACAGTTTTTAGACGTTGGCACTATAGTTGTTTTGTCATCAACTCATAGGGCTATTCATTTCTACGCAGGACCTTACTCTTTACGGACGTCTCCTAGTTCGGCCACTGCAGTACCATCTGTCTTATCTTCAGACGTCATCCCTCAATCCATTAGTGCCGGTATTGACGTCTCTACATCCACTTCTGATTTGGTGGCAGTCCCGCCTCAACGTCATGCGGGGAGTTCCCTTCCGATTTCTTTCTCCGGATCACCATCTCTACACCGATGCTTCCGCGACCGGTTGGGGAGCCCATCTGGACGGACTGGAGGTGTCCGGCAGTTGGTCTAGGCTGGATGCCAGACTTCACATCAACCTTCTGGAGATGAAGGCAGTCATCCTAGCAGTTCAGCATTCGAGTTGGCATCTCGTGTATTCGTCCCTTCCCTTCGCTATGGACAACTCTACTGTCAGTGCTCACATCAATTAGATGGGTACCACCCGATCTTTCTCAACGTTTCGTCTGGTGTGGGATCTTTACGACTGGGCTCTCATTCATCACTGTCATCTCAATGCTCGCCATGTTCCGGGTCGGCTCTATGTCTTAGCGGACCGCCTTTCTCGTCCCGACACGGTGCTTCAGACCGAATGGCAACTTCATCTGGAGGTCTTCCGCCAGATCTGCAGCATCTGGGAGACCCCCTTGATCGACCTTTTTGCGACGAGGAACTATGCGCAGCTCGCCTTCTTCGTCAGTCCGATTCTGGACCCTCAAGCTTTCGCCATAGACGCCCTTTCAATCAACTGGGACAACTTTCTGGCTTAAGCCTACCCGCCCATGGCCCTGATTCAGGACTGCGTCATTCTGCTCGTGGTTCCGTGGTGGCCTCGTCGTCAGTGGTTTCCGGTACTGGTTCTGCTTCTCACCGCTGCCACGTCGTCTTCCAGTTTGGCCCAGCCTGTTGCGTCAACCTCACGGGATAATACATCACAACCCGTGGTTGCACTGACGATGGTTTCAGCCAATCGATCTTCCACATCGCAGCTCTATCAATCGAAATGGGCCTATTTCGTCTCCTGGTGCCGAGAACGTGATTCCAATCCCGACTCCGCCTCTCTTTCCTTAGTAGCTGACTTCCTCCTTCACCTACATCATGATAAGAACTTTCAAATCAGCACCATTGAGGGGTACCGGTCTGCTTTGGCTAGGGTTTTACGTCTTTCGACCGGCATCTACATTAGTCTGAACGACAATATCTCTGCTCTCCTACGTGCTTTCGCCTTACAGTCTCGCCGTACTCGCCAGCTGTTACCGAAGTAGGATATTGGTGTGGTTCTTAGTGCCTTGCTTCGTCCGCCCTTCGAACCTTTACAGTCCGCCTCTATTAAGCTGTTTCCTACAAGACTGCTTTCCTGGTGGTTTTTGGCTTTGGCGTCTAGAGTTTCCGAGCTTCTCACTCTAGGATGGTCGTCTTTGACCTGGACGGCAAATTGGTCTCGCATTTCCTTTCGTCCCGTCCCTGAGTTCATCGCCAAGAATGAGGCTGTGCCCCAAGGTCCTTGTGCTCAACGTTTGTACTCCATCTCTGCTTTATCAGACTTTGTTCGTGACCTCGAGGACGCCATCCTGTTATGCCCTGTACGAGCCATACTTAAATTTGGCGATACATATCGCATGCTGATAGCAAAATACGAACGTAGCGTGCAAGATCTATGGCGCTACGTTTCGTAACTTGTGTCTAATTCCGCTTAACCCGGGGCTAGGGACCGTATGCACCCATGTACTTCAAGATCATCATGGTACTCATATGAACAGTCACAATCAAAGCGTGACTGAGATACATCATTCTTTAGATGACGACCTTACAACGAATATTATGGATTAAGAATACTGATCAGCGATACGGATTTGATATTTTTCGAACATCATGATGTCTTGCCGGCATCATTGAAAACTGTTTACCGCTTCTCTCTTGCAGGAAACAAGCCTATGTTTATGTATACTATGATTGTCTTTTTGAATTTGGCGCTAATACTGTTATATGGAATATGGAATAGGTCTTTGGATTATGGACGCGGATATTCTCTAATGGACGACGGCTGGATTATGAATGACGGACTAGACGCTTGTAATACGTCACTATCTCACTCGTACCGACCCTGGTCGGGGTTTCTCGTCGTCTGTTATTCCTGTCTCTTCAGCCAACTGCAGTGCGTGACATCACCAAGAATACTATTGCTTCTTGGTTGAAGAAGACCATTAAGTGGACATATCAACTTGCCACTGACGCTCCCCCACTTCTGACCTATGCTTCTTCCCATGAAATTTGTGCCATCGCTACACCATGGCCTTTATGGAAGAACCTATCCCTTCATGACAATGTCCAGTCCTGTGCAATTCAATTTTTGCCGATTTCTATCTGAGAGATATGTCAGTACAATCAGATAAAGTGACCACGCTTGGGCCGCTGGTGGCTGCCCAGCACGTGGTCCAGTAACTTCCAAAAAAGAGGGGGGGGGGGGTATCTTCGTTCAGCGCAGCAAGTCAGTCAATCAGCCAGCTTGCTGCATCATCACATCTAATCAGCCATTTCATATGTCCACCATATTACATGATCACCTCAATAGGTCAGTCAGTCAGCCAACTTACAAGACCCGTCTCATCGGTGAGTATGGTTTAGGCATGGTTTTTCTTAGTTATTACTGGTTTTACTCTATTAACACACACTGCGTCTCCACGACCTGGGTTTTCCTTCTATTGAGTATTGTGTACCACATTTACAATCAGGTTTTTGATTTTAATCCACGAGTACCCTCAGCGTCTTCGACCCGGGTTCTCTCTGGGTGAGTATTTAGTGTGCTGTAAGCCAAAGAGTCAGCCAACTTACGGCATCATCACAGCTAATCACATGTCCACCTTATTACATGATCACCTCAACAGGTCAGCCTGTTGCCAACTCACAAGACATCTTTCAAGACCTGACACAATGGTGAGTATTGGTTTTTAGGTATACTTTGTGTCAGTTTCAGGTTTAAAGTACAGAGAGTTGGTGCATGAGGGCAATTATGACCAACTTACAAGATCATCTCAAGAGAGTCAGCTGCTGTCAACTCACAAGTCATCTTACAAGACCTGACACTTTTGTGAGTATTACTTTCAGGTTTACTAGTGTCAGCAACAAGGGACTATAGTACAGAGAGATGAGGTAATACGGCTTGTGGACTTAAAAGAGTGGTATAAGATGGGCACCTTGTATACGATGTTGCCGGGATGTACATGACCGCTTCTATTCGTTATACACTGATTACCACTTAAATACTCACAGCGCCACCGACCCGAGTTCCTTCGTGCGGGTAAAATTGTGAACCACATCCACGATCACGGTTTGCATGGACGAGTAATTAGTGGCCACATTCAACAATCTATTATGATTACTCCATGACTACCCACAGCGTCACCGACCAGGGTCCCTCTTGTCGAGTACTAGTGTGCCATGTCGGTGATCATCTCAGCGGTTACTCTGCCTGCTATTGGAACTACACCAAGGCCGAGGTTCCCACCTCCATATGTTGGTAGTGAGCCATCAGCAATAGCAGGTGAAGATTTGAGCAACAAATATTAAACATTTATAAACAATGTTGGTATTTATTATCAAATCAAGCCTGCTATTGCTTTGATTACCCTCCCATCCTGCTCCTCAGTCTACGGCCTTGCACACCACACGTCTCGGGCTATAAGAGTGAGAAAGAGGGAGATTCAGGAGAGAGCAGGGGCTTAAGTAACCTAGCTGAGCTGGCTGAGCTCCCTAAGGGGAGACAACTTTTCGTTTTAATTACTTGCAAAGGATACTCCTAAGGGAGATAAGGCCATCAGCAATAGCAGGTTTGATTTGATAATAAATACCAACATTGTTTATAAATGTTTAAATTTTCATGTCTGCCATGCTGTGGACGAAAGTGCGCCGGATCTCTGGGATTACAGATTTCATTCATGGCCTTGATGACGACATCCTATTATGTCCTGTATGAGCAATACGTCACTACCTCACCTGTACCGAACCAGTTCGGGGTTTTCGCCGACTGTTGTTTTTCTCTCTTCATCCAGCTGCTACTCGTGACGTCACCAAGAATACGCTGGCCTCTTGGTTGGAGAAGACCATTAAGTGGACATATCTGCTTGCCCTCGACGCCCTTCCACTTCTGGCCTCTGCATCTTCCCTTACGAGCCTTCGCTACGTCATGGCCATTATGGAAGATGTTACGCATGCATTTTCCCATGAATTACGAACCATCGCTACATCATGGCCATTGTGGTAGAACTTATCCATGGTTGACATTGTCCAATCCTGTACTTGGAGTGCCAATTAGACTTTTACCGACTACTATCTGAGAGACATGTAAGTATAGTCAGATAGAGTGACCACGCTAGGGCCGCTGGTGGCTGCCCAGCATGTGGTCCAGTAGTTTTCCGAAAAAAAGGGTGGGGGGGGGGGGTAACATCGATCGTCGCAGCAAGTCAGCCAGTCCGCCAACTTACATGATCGCCGCAGCAAGTCAGCCAGCAGCCAACTCACAAGACAGCTAACAAGACCTGACACATCGGTGAGTATTATTTTTAGGTATATTCGTGTCAGTGGCAGGTGACAAAGTACAGAGAGTTGGCGTCAGGCGGCTATTACAGTGGTATAAGATGGTCACCTAGTATTCGGAAATCGCCTGGTATGTACATGACCCTTCTTTCCGTTTTACTTGCTTACCACATGAGTACCCACAGCGCCACCGGCCTGGGTTCCCTCGTCGGGTAAAATTGTGCGCCACATCCACGATCACGGTTTCTAAAAAGGACTAGTAATTAGTGGCCACATCCACAATCTGTTACTGATTTTACTCCACGAGTACCCACAGCGCCACCGGCCTGGGTTCCCTCGTCGGGTAAAATTGTGCGCCACATCCACGATCACGGTTTCTAAAAAGGACTAGTAATTAGTGGCCACATCCACAATCTGTTACTGATTTTACTCCACGAGTACCCACAGCGTCTCCGACCCGGGTTCCCTCTGGTTGAGTATTTAGTGTGCCACATCCGTGATCATCTCAGCGGTTAAACTCAGGAACTACATCAAGGCCTAGGTCCCTACCTCCATCTGTTTGTAGTGTGGCATAGCAATAGCAGGTGAAGATTTGAGCAATAAATATTAAACATTTATAATCAATGATGGTATTTATTATCAAATCAAACCTGCTATTGCTTTGATTGCTCAGCCCATCCTCCCCTCACTCTATGGCCTTGCACACACACCTACAGGCTGCAGTAGAATAAGAGGACGTGTTCGTGTGGTCATATGCGCAGAATAACCCGACTGAGCTCCCTAAGGGGAGATAACTTTTATTCTGCAATTGGAATCTCCTACGGAGGATATAGGCATATAGCAATAGCAGGTTTGATTTGATAATAAATACCAACATTGTTTATAAATGTTTAATTTTTCCCAGCAAAACCTCCGTACAATGTCCCGGCGTAGAGCGGTGACTGCATCGGGGGCCACCAATTCTCAACATGTTTTATTCCGTGGTATGAATGGATTGATACATACACCTTGTCAACGCGTTAAATGTTAGAAAATAGAATGACACAATCTCACGCAAAAAAAGCCAACTGTTATGCTAGGGTGTTAAGGCGTTACTGTAAAACTCTCCACAAAGGTCATAGGGCGAATATACTGGGTTTCTGCTTTCTCTACTACTAAGGGGTAACTGGATTACTTCCATTGGTTTGGAAGGGTTTTTTTGTGAAATTGAGAGACTACACTATATCAACAACATTCCCATTCCTACGACTCACCAGGTGTAATGTCCGTTTCCCGCTTTTTATTGCCGTGAAATATTTTACATGCATCCACTCTCCCACCCTGCATCTCTCGACAGGCCACTATCCACTGGGAACCGATATCAGACCATCTAGACCTGGTTGATAAGTGTTTTCCATATTTTAGGGCTAAAGTCCGTGTTTCTGGATCTTTTCCGGGGAAAGTTTCACATGCCCCCACGCATTACTTGGTCGGCCTGGAGGAGCGCTTCACAGGAATATCTCACGCGACCCAGTACGCCCACCATTGGCCCACAACCCATAATGCCCATTCAAATGCACTTTTCCCACAATTCCCTGTCTGCACATGCATACCATAGCCCTACTTTCACTCCACATCAATCCAGTCGGGCACTACTTTACGAGTGCTTCACTTTGACACCCCATACCACCCATTCGGGCAACGAATGGTCCACCTCGACCCCAAAACGTCCATTCAAGTGCCCTTTACCCAAAACTCCCTGTCTGCGCATGCGCAACATAGCCTTACTTCCACTCCACACCAACCTAGTCGGGTGGCCCCCACGAGTGCTTCACTTCGATACCTCACACGTCCCAATCGGACCAATATCGGTCCACCTCGACCACAAAACGTCCACCCTAAATCTGTCCATGCACGACGCATGCGAAGTCAGAACACTTCAGCGGAAGTCACCCAATGGCCACGACACCCCTCCCATTGTGTTCAACAGCGTGAGACAGAAAAAATAAGGTGACACACTTCATACCGCGAATGTCCATGGGTGGGTTGCCCATTGGGCCTAACATTGAAGTAACTGAAGCGTAGGATTTATTCGGGGGCAGATAAATTGCTGGGCCGTCACGTGACCGTAAGTGACCTTCAAACCGGAAGTCGCCTTTGACCCGGAAGTCACCTTTGGCCAGGAAGTCACCTTTGATGTTTGACCTTTGACCAGGATGTGACGTCATCAGCCTCAGTCTCAATACAACAAGTTTTACTGTCTTCCTACTACTGGTGTGTCTCCCTTCCGCGAAGCGGGTTGTCCATGGGTCGTCCCCCGAAGATTTTTGGGTGAAAAATTTCCGCCTTTTTCACTCTTTCATAGAGACAAAAAAATCTTCCCCAAATATTGTTGTTCAGATAAAAGCTTCTTCTCGTCAGTCTAAGTCTAAGTCAACTTCTAACACCGCAAGAAAAATGTCAGTTCATCGATGCGTATAGTTGAACATTGCATCAATGCCAAGCTGAATTATCTTAAGCTGTGGGTGCCAAACGTGGTAATTTCGGCGCTAATTAACGTTTTTAGGGAAAAAGAGAGGCGGATATCACACGAAACTGATAATGTGCTGGAGTTAACACTAAATCAGATGAAACAAAACCTGGGAAGAAGTTGACACTTTGCATGAATCTGCAATTAAAACTAGTCGCGATAAATTTGGACCTGCCAAGGAACAAAAAAGGGAGGTCGGGTACTTCCCAGGAAAATTGCGAGATTTTAGATGCTTCTCTACTAATTTTCGACCCATTTCAAGGCACTTCAGCTGCAGTTATTGGGGGCCCCCCTTTTCTCATATTGCGGTGGTCGGGCATTTCCACTGCAGGCGACACGAAGTCGTGCTGCAGTAAAAACGCATTTTGCCCCGGGGCACTAACTGGTGCATTGACGCTTTACTTCCGGCGTAAATTTGTGGTTAGTAGTAGTAGAAGGCTATCTTTGGACCTATTGAACTACTTTCGGACCGGAAGTGACTTTTCACCCCCTTGAATGTGCACAATAGGCTACCGGGTAAAATGGTGCGCAGTGGTCAAAGGTCACTTTCGGTCACGTGACGGCCCGAAAGTAGGTCAATGGGTTGAAAGATGACGTCCGGGTCAAAGGTCACGCCCCTTGATTAATAGGGATGCCCTTCAGTTACTTCAGTGTTAATTGACATATCCGGGAATGCAGGTTTGGGGTAGGAGTATTGGGGTGGTCACTGTTTTCTGGTAAATTTTACTATGGGGTGTGGCACCATGTTTTCTCTGTCTCATCACTGTAGAAGACGATGGAAGGGGTCCCGTGGCCATGGAATGACTATCGCTGAAATGTTCTCACTGCGCATGCGTAGTGCATAGGCAGATCTGGGGTGGAAGTTTGTGGGTCGAGGTGGACTATCCGTGGTCTAAATAGGTTGTGTGAGGTGTCAATGTGGTGCACTCGTGGGGGAGCATCAAACTGGATGGGTGTGGAGGGAAAGTAAGACTATGGCGCGCATGCGCAGCCGTGGAGTAGTATAGAAAGAGCATTGGAATAGGCGTATCGGGGTAGTGATGAACCAATATTGGTCCGAATGGGTCGTGTGAGGTATCAGTTTGAATGAGTGAGTGAGTGGTCATACAAAGTCGTTTGTAAACCATTAGCCTCAGGCTGTATCCAAACATGAGTGTTATCATACTGAAGCACTTAACGGGTAGAGCCAGACTGGTGGTGATACGCGTGCGCATGCACACTGAGGAGTAGTAGAGAAAGGGGAGTTTCGGCAGTGCTGACTATGCCCCGAGCACTTCAAGGTTGTATGCATAGCAGCGAGAGAAGGGGCATCCCAAGCAACGCCTTAACGTCTATCTTAACGCCTTAGCGCTTTATCTTAACGCCTTAACGCCCTAGCATAACGCCTTGATGAAATTATGCAGACAGATGAGAGAAAGAAAGATCAACTCGTTCGCAAGTTTTCATGTAGTTTATTCTCCTCAATGTTACATCATAGCCAAGCTGGGAGAGCCGCGCTGGATATGTTTACAATTCAAGTATGCTCATATCCAATCAGAAGCCGCCATTTCAGAAAGTTCAGTCTTCGGCCATGTTCGCTTTGATCCGTTTGTTCTAATCGTCGTCGGGAAGGCCAGGATACTGTAACGGCAAGATGTTCTGAAACAGCTGTTTGGGCATTTTGATCACATTTTTTTTTCAGAGCTTCTGAGCTATTTCATCAGGGCGTTCAAGCGTTACTGCCCATAAAAGCAAGCGTATCCCCAAAACGCGCACAGTCGACATTCAGCCGTCAATATGGGTTATAATGCTATAAGTGCGAAAGCACGTTCACCGGACATTACGATATGATGCGACACCAGAAGAATAATACATGGAAATAAAGAGACCGAGAAGCCCACTGAAGTAGATGCTAAGAATATGCCAGCTGATTGTGAGAGTCCACCGACTGATACCGTAACAGAGACTGCTGAGGGTCTACCCACTGATACGGAGAGCTTGACCTCAGATAGTCAACCTACATCCCGGGGAAGCCCGAGTGAGGAAGAACCTACCTTCTGGGATCGTATTGAGCATGATGCTATTTATACTCATGCTGAGGCAATCGAAGACGCCGGACAGGATAACTTACGACAGGGGTACATCCAAATGCGCCGCTGTATCATGAAAACAGCCATGGCGAACTATGAACACTCCCCCATAGCTTGCAGACACGTTTGTTCACTAATTTTCATGCAGTCAGTGTAGAGTTCGACTGTACGCATTGGCTATCTTGAACCATTCCTCACACCCTCCCTTGGCTACGAGGGTGATAGAAGACGAATAAGTCAGGACTAAGATCAGTCGTTTATTAATAGACTTTCCGAACAGCCTTCGTGACCTCATGACCTTTCCGAATATGCCCATATTTGAAAAGATTAGAAGCCAGCAACATGTCGTATATTTCATCCCATTGAACGCAATGTAACCGAGTTACGCCGGGCTCTCTAATTAAAGAGAAACAAACTACTGAGTAAGACTCAAACAACTAGATTTATTAATAAAACACAATGCTCTTGACTAGATGTGTTTGTTATCCATCTGTTATGTAAGTAACAGTTGCTAATACTGAGATGAATCTGACCAAGAACCACAGGTTTGTAACATGTATGAGTGCCCTAAACAATGGCACAGGTAATATATGACCAGATTAGAAAAATGCCACAATAGTATTCAGTTAATAACATGACTGTACTCGTAACTCTCTAGTTTTACCGAACCAGAACACTGTTATAACCACTACTCAAATGGTGGCAACCATACCTAGTATTACCCTACTCGCAATACAAACAACACTAAAGCATATAGTATTACAAAATCAGACACTCGTAACTCAACTACAAGTGAATCTCTTTGGTTAGATCAAGGTTCCATACATAGAATTGTCCTTAAAATGAAACAACTCTTTAAATGTCAATTTACACATAACAGAGGACAGTGGTATCACCCTAAATGGTGGGACAAGGCTGGTGGATGTCCTACAATTAAAGCAAAGAACAACATAAGGAAAGCTAAACATAAAACACAATTTCACATAGAAAAATATACAAAATATGTCAGCAAATATGTAATATGTCATTAAACCAGTATTAAGGCATTCAGAAAAATAAATGACGACGGTATTCGAACAACATAAGCCCAACAAACGGTGCCATAACAAAAAGCTGAATAATCACCATGATCAAGACAGAAGTCATAAATCCACTGTTCCGGAATCCCCATTTTGTCTTCTACTGTACTCACATACTGTGATATAGTCACTGTACCAAACTTATATTCACTACTAAGAATTATTATTATTTACCTTAGCAGGAATAAATAATGCCTGAACCATCGCAAGCGAGACCATCCGTCAGAACCAGTTTTCAGGCACTCCAACGTCCACCCCTCGGCATGGTACCAAAATAAACTGCATTACCAGACCCATTCTAAACAGTTTCTGAAGCTCGATGGCAGACAAAAGTATGGTAGAAAAGCTTGGAAAGTTCACCAGAAAATCGTCCCGCTTTCATTGTCTTTCACAGTTACAGAGCGGTGGGGAATCCCCTTTACAGCGCCACTAGGCGACCAATACCAGACCTATGCCTGGAATGTCATATATAGTACACAGCACAAGGAGCATAACTCTAATAGCCTAAGCTTCCCTTACAATAGGTATACAATCATATGATATCGGACAGAATTTGCACCTGCCTACATCAAGTTGAGAGTACCCGGTAGCCTTTTGACTGGAGAGACGCCTACGTGCGTTTTGGCGAGCATATCAAACAGACTGTTCTACAGGCGAAACACGCTACAACGTCATCCGTTCATTGTCTGTTATTTTAAACGGTTTCTTCGAGTAATACCTGTACTTTCTTAATCTGAATGCAGGGGCTGGTACGGAGTATACAGACCTACATTATTACGGCATACAATCGATAGTGCACCTCTAGGGGTACTCGCTCACTCTTGGAGGTATAAAAGGCTCCACTCGGAGTCATCTGTCTACCTGACCGTAATTTGTGGTTCCTGGATAAAGGCTCAAACTATTATTTTATAATAAACTGTTTTTCACGTAACATTATGGATGTTGGTGGTTATATCCACACAAGAACCATACTCGTATAAACCATAGTTTCGTCATTCAAGCAAATAAAGTGTGAAACTTACTACTCCTGACAACCTGTACACGCGCGATTTAGGTGAAAGTTCGATAAAATTCATCTAAGAGGCGAACTGTTTTGATTTTAGCCGATTAGACTATACCTGGCATATCTAAATTGCATCCAGACGGATAAACACAGAGCAAATTAAAATTAAACGGATATACATGATATCTGATATCAGAAATCGGTGTACAACAGTGCAGCATTTTTTTCAATGCCTATTCTGGTACTAATAAACACACGCATTGGATCGGCGTCTTGAAGTGTTCTATAGTTATTGGGTTGTTCCGTGCAATGGAAAAAAGAAAGGAAAATTAAGATCTGTACGCCACAGAAAACGAATTTCGGGCGGAACCCTCCATTTTAACTTTGAGATAACCCTTCTATGCCTTCAAGAGTATGCTGATCATCAACATGTTTTTGTTGTTTTTTTTTTTATATCTTTGAGTGAGGCTCTTGCTTCGGCTCTCAGGGATACTTGTGATATCTGGTCTGTCCCAGGAGACAAGCCTTGAAGCGTGATATATACATATGGGCCCAGTTTTCCCTCCTTTGGTTGATAACGGACGTCAGTCTTCCAGTTATCTCCAGACTAGATCCAGTTATTTCTGAGCAGCGAAAATACAGGTTAACTAAATTACACATTAACACAGGTAATATGATATCCTCGACAAAACCATGACTGACATACCCGCTGCTCGACTATCCTATTCGTCAAGATTAAAAGCTATAAATGACGCAAATATATGAACTGTAGATCATACTAACCGCTTTATACGAGGCCCTACACCTTCGCTGACGCAAACACGGGAGTTTAGGTTGTGCCATTTTCCTACGTTGTTATTGAATGTCATATCGTTTAGTTGGACCGGCAAATTAAGTACATTATCTACCGGAGGTGATTTGAGTCCATATTCCAGTTATAGGTGAGTCAAATTTATATTATTTCATGCTCTGTTGTGGTGTAGACGATGAT
>JAVTVY010035353.1:0-14180 GCA_036873755.1 Hanleya hanleyi | reverse complement strand
CATGCTATAATAAATGATCTCGATAATGAAAACGAGGAACAGTGAACGCAACAGTACAATCCACACTGGTGGTTCCCACAGTAGGTGCCATTGTTCTTTCATAATTTGAGAACGGTACGTTTGATGATACAAGCATTGTGCAACCGGTTCCTCATGAGCCATTAGTTTCCACATTCGCTGTACTTATACCAAATTCCCTGCTAGTTTTTGTCTTGTTTGGAAATGCGGAAATTATCGAAAAACGATAAATGATACAAAACGACAATATAATTCCAAATCCTATAACTAGGCTATGAATGGTCATATTCTAGTCAATGAAATATGCTCATATTCAGTATGGTTTCAAATTACCTAATATTTGTGTTGCGCATAATTAATATATCGTTATTTTCATGTTTTATTTCAACTTCTGTTGATGTTTCTATGCGGCAAATAGCAACCAGCGACTTGGCCGACGGAATCGCAGATTGAACATCAAAGGGGCAGGCCGTGATATTGGCTGCAGGCTTGGATACCTTATGGTGATTTATAAGTAGATGTATTTATATCTAATTGATGTGATAACTCTGAAGTACGATTGCAAATGATAAGAGTAATTGTTGAAAATTGGAATAGGCCTTTACTAAATCACTATGGCAGTGAACTGATCTTATTGTTTGATTCGACACATCTGTGACATGCGAGTGGCTTTCACCGCTGTCATAGTTTCGCTTCAGAACCCAGTTGCAGTTTTGATTAACCAGTATTACTCGCGCGCACATCGATTGCACAGCTTCCTTTGGGCATATCCGGTTTACATGTACACCATATATTTTAGTTCGTGTACTTTATATTTACGTCAAATTAAGACGTTTATTTCTATTTTCAAAAAATATTTATATATATTCAAAAAAATTAACTTTATATATATAGGCCCTATTTATATCGTTTTAACTATAAAACCACACGCTATATTTGCCAAATGTCACTTTATATTTTGGTTTTACCTCTATATATTTGTGTCTGACAATATTGTCACAAATGGCGACTTTATATTTTGGTTTTACCTCTATATATTTGTCATTGACAGTATTGTCACAAACGGCGCCTCATAACCTAGCGTTAAAAAGAATAATCTGGAGATTATTTTCCCTGTTTACCTGGACAAATCATATGAAAAGTAGTTCGCCCATGTGCACAACTGAAGGAGTTGTTCGGCAGGATTCAAACTGAACCGTGCGTTCGTGGGTTTTCCTCTATACGTCATAGCAACGTAGTAAAGGACAACTTCCGTTATTGGAGGCAGGGATGTTGATAATGAGCCTGTGAAATGGAGCATGAGCTGTGGGGAGAATGAGGATAGTATTAGGCGTGAACCTCTGAAGGGAGAGAAGATGGGCTGTGAAACAGAGCATCTAACGCCCACTGGGGTTCGGGAACACGCAGTTTATCTGACCGGTAATAATAAAGTTTTGGGCGAAAGGCCGTGAAACTTTATCAGGAACGATGTGGGGTAACTGGTGGTGAAAAATGAGGCAGAAATAAAAAAAGATTACCAAATAACTATTGAAGGCCGGAAAGGTTATTGTCGAAATGTTGAAATACTCAGTGGATATAGATATGGAGTAGGGGCGATCGAACTGATAAAAGTACGAGGGTGAGTAAAACGAGATATACACTAGTTCAAATGTTGAATGAATGTTCATATGTTGATCATGCATGTTTTCACGAGTATCACAGACATTCATTCCAAGAAAAATTCTAGTTAACTTAATTTGGCCACCTCTATTACGCGAAAATCCCTTCTCGGACATAGTCCGACATTTTCAGGTCGGATACCACGTATGTATTCGTCTGATGCAACAGTCAGGTATCACGATCAGTCGTCGCGCGATAGATACGGGTTTGTGGTCATCAGTATCCTGTGGGAGGGCCCTACTGCGCATGTGTATCTCAAAATTGTCAGCAGACAGCGATTGACGATTCGAATGCATGTTTACTGGCTGATCCGATCTTGGTAACCGATCCAGTCCAGTGATCACCCACAGTGTTAAATCTGTTTCATTAAACCATCTACTTCGGACTCAGTACCCACAGTATATTGGGTCTGAAGTCAGTCTATATGTGCAATCTCAGTATGCCAGTCGTATGCTCTCACTGTCTAATTCATCCTGTTTTGACAAGCGTTCGCTTTCATGTGTAACAACCCCGACGTCGTGATTCTGGAATATTTCGAGAATATCTGTTAAGCCGTTGTGTTCAGCCACGTCCAAGGCGGTTCTGTCCCATTTGTCTTTGATTTTTACATCTGCTTCGTTCTCTAATAACCTTCGGACAAGGACCGGTCTTCTGTTTGACCCCGAGAGGACAGCGCGTTTCATCATCGCCGCGTGCAGCGGAGTTTGTCCCCAGTTGTCTCTCATGTTGACACCTGCCCCGTTTTCTAGCAATGCTGACACGGTTCCCGTATGACATCTGGACGAGGCCAGGTGTAGCGGAGAAACATTGTATAGGTTTTGCCGATTGACTTTGGCTCCGTGTGAGATTAGGTAACGTACATTATCTGTTTGACCACAGCGCGAGGCGAGGTGAAGGCCTGAGTTGCCCTGACAGTCTGTGGTCGCTACATCAGCACCGTGACACAACAGAACGCTGAGAATGGCGGTATCACCATTCCTTGATGCGTCTAGCAGTCGTAGTCTACAGGTACAGACATGACTACGACAGTCCGCATAATACTTCTCCAATAAGTACTTCGCTATAACCGGGTGTCCATAGAAGCACGCTTCAGCCAAAGCGTATTCTAGTGTGTCATCTCGTCGATCTGGCTTCACCCTCGATAACAGAGATTGCAGTACGTTCGCACTACCAAACCGACACGCGGAATAAACTGCCCAAATGATCTGACCCTCGGTGGGATTCATTGACATGATCAGCTCGCTGCTGATATGTGTCTGGTTACCCGAGGCAGCACCAGAGAGAGGGCAGTATCCGGCGGGGCAACGACATGTCACACCCCGGTTTATTAGAAATCTCAACAGTTTAGCTGCACCGGACCGAGCAGCAAAATACAAGACACACCAGCCGCCCAAGGACTTGCACTGAGTGACACCTTCCAGTTTATCTTGCGTGGATATGAGGAATTTGCACCATTCAACTTGGAATTTGTCCTCTCTGACCAAGGGGTTTCGAAACACGTCTTCCAGATTCCATTGTCCGCCGATGATTTTTTCAGTAAACACTTTCGCCACTTCTCTGTGGGTTTCCAACGGAGCGCTGATGACAAAATCGTGTTCGAGTCTCCTGTAGTGGTGGGGTCGTACGATTTTCACGATGACGTCGCAATGTAGAAATTTCAAACACTGACTGGCATGGTGTTTCCAATACTCCATGATTACTGCCTCGTTTATGGAATCGTGGGCGAATTTATACACTTGATGAACAGCGAAATCTGGGTACGTTACCTGTCTTCTTTCCAGGAATATTCCAGTTAATTTATCTGCGCATTTTTGAAGACCGCCGCATGTTAGGTTTGGGCAATCGCACGTATCCCGAATAGCTTCAATCCTCTCCCTGATATGTGAGCTTGTATCAGACAATGTCTTGGCAAGTTCCTCACACTCTATCATTCCACCACAAAGCATGATCAGACACAGAGTTGCATATTTTAGTTTCTCCTGCTCTGCCATCTTCTCTAATTCTGAAGAAAGAAAGGAAAAGGGCCTTTTGAATATCTGAACCAGTTCTGTCCTCGACAAACCTCTTTGTGCAGCAGCAGCCATATCTTCACAGCACTGGAAGAATGCAATAGGGTTGTCGTCACATACGACATCTTCAGTCTCTTCAATAGTTATTCTCTTTACGTCTCCCGAATAGAGCTGCAACAATTTGCGTTTGTCGTTGGTGCTTAATTTTGCTGATGTAACCTCAACCACATTGGTGAAAAACGGACGTTTGCCAAGATGCACCTTGCACTCATTCCACACAGATTTTCTTGAGGCAAATACGAATTTGTGTTCTGTCAAATACATCTCCAACATATTGCCCATATTGATCCAACCGCTCAGAAATGAGTCATCGACTGCGAACAACAATTTTATGTTTGTACCCTGTATACGGTCGATGTATTTTAGCATTTCTGCCGGATTATTGCAGGGAATGGGGAGATAACCCGGCAAAGGATTAACCGATAGATAATAAAGAATAGAAGATTTCCCATCTCCAGGTCCACCTATCAATAGCACAGAGTGCTCGCCCTTTATGACCTCTTCTGCCTCAACACAAGGCGTTGTCCTCACGAAATTGTCCCCAGTCTTCATCCGACAAAAGGTACGAAAATGGTCAGATTTATCTGAAATAAATGGAATGAGGAAGTTAGTGGTAGGAGACACTGTTTTATCATGATATGTATTTACTCTTTGAGATTTACCCGAAGGTAAGTATACAATCTTTCGAACTTACAGGTAAATGCAGGTTTTGTATCTGACATTGCTGAGGCATCAGTGCTTGAAATCTAATTATGTAAAATTACACAAAATATTCCTACGAAGTAGGGTCTCATTTGCAAATTGTCCGGTAATGAGTGAGTGAGTCAGTCCATCCGAATCCTTTCGTCGGCAAAATAAGGAGAACCGTTGACATTAGAACCTTGATTTTTGGCATGAAGGTGCATTAGGGGACTGTTGCCAGCAAGTTCTGAGCTGACCTATATTTGATGAAAAATTCTGTTGATTTTTCATGAAAATCACTGCTGATCCTGACTTGGGCAGTGCCCATCTTAATATAGGCAGGATTTCAACTGGAGGTTGGAGGGGGAGGGGGGGGGGGGGAAATTTCCAAGAGTTCAGTTCGGGTCGGAGTCCTAATGCCTACCCTACTTCGTAGGTCCTGTGACGTTAGTTACACTGCCATGTTAACATAACCGAGGGCAAAATATAAGCCATGTACAATTTTCTTCAATATTTACCAGGCAATGAATGAGTTTCATGATGACTGCACATTTATCTTAACTATGACCCTAGACTGAGCGAGGCGGATACAAATGACAAGTGTCTGGCCCGTCATTCATAATTCAGCCGTCGTCCATTTAAGAATATCCACGTCCATTCCATATTCCATATAACAGCATTAGTTGTTAGGTCGGGAACCATATTGACCTCAGGCCGCACAGTATCAAATGGCAATGGCATCAACGCTGTACACATGGCAGTGTGACTAACGTCACAGGACCTACGAAGTAGGGTAGGCATTAGGACTCCGACGCGCATTGAACTCTTGGAAATCTCCCCGCCATATTAAGATGGGCACAGCCCAAGTCGGAATCGCCAGTCATTTTCATAAAAAATCATCAGAAATTTTCATCAAAGGTAGGTCAGCTCAGAACTTGCTGCTAACAGTCCCTTAATGCACCTTCGTGCAAATAAAATCAAGGTTCTAATGTCAGCGGTTCTCCTTATTTTGCCGACGAAAGGATTCGGATGGACTCACTCACTGACTGACTGACTGACTGACTGACTAACTACCGGACAATTTGCAGTTCGTAAGAATAACAAAAACATCATGCTATTCGTTCTTTATATTTGGCTTACATCGTAACTGACTATGGAGATGAGTAGGGATAACGGAGCCTAATTACTAATTATACGCGCTTTCTTACTTATTAATCCTGTCTGGCCTAGGCGATTTGGGGTGCCACACTATATCTTTGGGTCAAACTCCACGAGAAAATGTAAAAAAAATCAAGATGGCCGCCATGATGACGTCACTGTGACGTAATTTTCAAAAAGAGCATTTTTGGACAATTTCTCGATCAGAATTTTCGAATTTTTTATTTTTGTTTTGACTTCGCAAAAACAGCATGATAGATTAGTAAATAATAATCTGATATTAAATTAAATAGGTTTTACCCACTTTTCAATACAGAAAAGCAAAACTTTTGAAGAAATGTGACGAAAACATCATTTTCTGGTACCCCACATGGCCGCCATTTTGAATTTACCCATGATCCTCTGTTCTGGGGGTCATGCAAAGGACCCCAATATGATAATCCAAAAAGTCACGGAGTTTCAGGTCTCAATTTTTTGTCGTTCCGGAGATAGGAGTAAAAAACTAACGGGGAGACCCAAGCCAGGTAGGGTTAAATTTTGCCATCGTTTTTCAACCTTTCATCCTAATCTTTGTAGATATTCAATTTGAGTAGTGCGATAGAATAGTGGTAATGTTTTCATAGGCGTTCTCAATGGTTATAAAAGTTTATAAATCTTATAAAAGTTTATAAATCTAACCCGCCAAGAACAGATGTGAAATTACAAACATTTAATGTCGTTTGTAATTTATCTGGCCTGTAACCGACATCACACCAATGAAGCAGAACCGTGGCAGTTGTTGATCTCAAGCAATGATTGGTGTAACGGTATTATAATCTTTAGATGTTTTTATTTATAAGACTTGATTATAATATAGAACGAATGTGATACATTTAAATATTCGTATTTCCTATTTCGTTTGCCTGCCAGATCTCTTAATTTCTCATCGTCAACAGAGAAAAATCTACCTTTGTTCAGCTGGTCACACTCGTGTTGTGTCTCATTTAAAACAGCAAGAAGATATTCATCATCTGCGTCTCTCATGAACTTTTCGATCTCCGCTTCTCTAGATAATTCATATCTGAAAGCACGTCTTGTTTCTCCTGTTGATTTGTTTTTTTTTGTGTACACTCGTATGTCCCAATTGGTTTGTAAATATCTGCGATTATACATTTTCTGCCTTTAAAATAAAATAAAATTCCTACTTACAGGGTATCCATTCTATGTGTTTATTCGATTGTACATGCAGGCAGACGAGACTTTGTCCTACTATTTATCACCCGCCCTGTGAAATAGATTCTCCCGAGCGAACACCTGTGCGTGACAAGATCACGGGTGAGGATTTCAAACGTCACAATGTTCTTAACCGTGCTAAACCGTGCTAAATTTTCGCCCCCCACCCCCGCCGGAACGACAAAAAATTGAGAGATGAAACTCCGTGACTTTTTCGATTATCGTATTTGAGCCTATTTGCATGACCTCCCAAGCAGAGGATCATGGGTAAATTCAAAATGGCGGCCATGTGGGGTACCAGAAAAGTGATGTTTTCGTATTTACTAATTTATCATGCAGTTTTTGGAAAGAAAAAACAAAAATTCGAAAATTCTGACCGAAAATCGGCCAAAAATGCTCTTTTTGAAAATGACGTCACAGTGACGTCATCATGGCGGCATACTTGTTTTTTTTTTACATTTTCTTGTAGCGCTTGACCCAAACATATGGTGTGGTAAGTTTCAGCCCTCTAGATTTAGCGATAGCGAAAATATATAGGGGGCACTTTCCGCCCCTCCCCCCCCACAGGCTGCGGTACACCCAAAATCGCTCAGGCCAGATAGGGTTAAGTTTAACTGTTGTTTCCATCGTGACATTGATTACCAAAGCGACACAAATAGAGATACATCCGCGTAATTTCCACGCAGCTGATACAGCTGACAGTATCACTCCCCATTTGAGAGACCACACAAACTCGTCCACTGATATTAGCACAATGCCAACGAAGAGGGAGGCGGGGGGGAGGGGGCATCATGCCCATAACATTGGACGAGTTTTTTTTCAATAGAGGGGAGAAATAATGTCAAAGTTTGCCATAGTTTTTCAACCTTTCATCCTAATCTTTGTAGATAATCAATTTGAGTAGTGCAATAGAATAGAGGTAATGTTTTCATAGGCGTTCTCAATGGTTATAAAAGTTTATAAATCTTAGGGCGCTGGCTTCGCCCTTGCCCTCAAATATAACCGTGCGTAAAATAACCATTGAGCACGCATATGAAAACAATATTTTTTTAATTTATCATGCAGCTTTGAAAGGAAAACATCTGAAAATTCGAAAAATCTGACCCAAGAATCGACTGGAAAATGTCCTTTTCGTAAATGACGTCTCTGTGACGCCATCAAAGCGGTCATCTTGAATTTTTTTACATTTTCTAATAAGGCTTGACCCAAGGGTATAGTGGTGTAAGTTTCAACTGTCCATCTCAAGGGATAAGAAAAATATTCAGGGGGAGGCGAAATGCCCCCCCCCCCAAAAAAAAGCCTTGACAGGTCCCAAACTGCCTAGACCAGATACCATTTGGAGTTCCATGAGCCATGGACATATTAGGATCCACAAATCGCTATGAAAGTAGTCGGAGAACTCATTTTCGAGGATTAATAAATATATATAGTATCTGTCACGCGACGACATGTGGTTGACCTCAAAGATTTGTCGAATAGTCTCCTGCCACCGCTGTTGTCATAGTATTATCTAGATTTCGTGGATTTTCCTGGCACAGGAACACCCCATGATTAAGGAGGACCATGGATTTGGCGCCATTTTATACTTAATAAATAAGAAAGCAATTACGCCACGTTGTCTCATTTCTTATACACTAAAATGCAAAGACTAAACTGAAAGTGAAAATAATACCTCTGATTCTACGTTCGATGCCGTCGAGTGCGAGCCTTGCGGAACTCCGATTGACTGGATCTGTGGAGAGAAATGATTATATCGATGTATTTATGTTGATTTTTTGCTCCTATCTCCGGAAAGACAATAAATTGAGAGCTGAAGCTCTGTGACTTTGTAGATTATCATATTAGGGTCTTTTTGAGTCTATTGCATTTTAAACAGCCCCCCCCCCCCCTCCCCCCAACCCCGAGCAGAGGATCACGAGTAAATTAAAATTGGCGTCCATGTGGGGTACCAGAAAAGTGGCGTTTTCGTCAGATTTCTTCAAATATCTTTTTTTGCTTTTCTGCATGGAGAAGTGGGTAAAACATTTTATTTCATATCCGATTATTATTTACCAATTTATCATGCAGTTTATCCGAGGAAAAACCAAAAATAAAAAAAAATGACGGCACTGTGACGCCATCATGGCGGCCATCTTGGATTTGTTTTTACATATTCTTGTAGAGCTTGACCCAATCATATAGTGTGGTAAGTTTCCACCCCCTAGCATTTGCCATAACGAAAATATATATTCTCCTCCCCCCAGAATGTCTGTCACGCGATTTTTCACGTTGTGACATATGCTTGACAAATATGTGATGAAATGTTTGACTTTGAACATGAACGTTGTCTGAGCGATGTGAACACGACTTTTATGAAGAATTATATATTCAGGGAGACGGCTTGCACGTAACAGACACGCCTAGCGCAATTTGTGTGTGTGCGGGTGTGTGTGTGTGTGTGTGTGTGTTTGGGGGTCACATTACCAAACAAAACTCGATAATAGCGATCGTTAGTTCCGGCATTCAATATTCCAACTTCGTGCATGAAAAGTTGTTTGCGTCAATAATCGAAAGGTAATGACTATTCTCCGTTTTTGAAGCCCACGTATTTGGTGTAATAATATGTCTTATACATGAGCAGTGTGACTAACGTCACAGGACCTACGAAGTAGGGTAGGCAGTAGGACTCCGATGCGAACTGAACTCTTGGAAATCCCCACCCCCAGTTGAAATCCTTCCCATATTAAGATGGGCACTGGCCAAGTCAGAATCACCTGAGATTTTCATCAAAAATCACCAGACATTTTCATCAAAAGTAGGTTAGCTCAGAACTTGTTGGTAACAAAAATGCACCTTCATGCCAAAGATCAAGGTTCTAATGTCCACGGTTCTCCTTATTTTGCCGACGAAAAGATTCGGATGTACTGACTCACTCACTCACTCACTCACTCCTTACCGGACAATTTGCAATCTGTAGCCTACTTCGTAGGAATAAAGACGCACAGAAATTATGTTATGGACGACGGCAGAACAACGAATGTCGAATATGACGCTTGGTCTGCTAAATGGGACGATGAATGGCTTTTCGTTTATTCGGCCTACATCTGCGGTGACCGATTTTGAAGTCCTCATACTTCATGAGTTAACTTGCTTTCAGTGTTCAATATGAAACTTTTAAACCCCGAGATCCACAAGGAAGAAACGCTGTCAAAGAATCTTAAATGTTAATGGATAGAGATATGAAACGTTCATTGCGCTTATTGTCCGCAGTAGTATATAAAGAGTAAAACGGAGGGGTAGCGTCTCACTGCGCATGCGCGAAGTGAATTTTTGGGTTGCCATAGGGGGGGTTCGCATACGTGAGTTAATTTTTTTTTAATGTGAGTGGGTGGGTTTAAAATGGCGGACGTTTGACGTCCGCCATTTTGAACCCACCCACTCGGTTGCACTGATTGACCTGGGATGTGAGTGGGTGGGTTTAAAATGGCGGACTTTCTGGGTCCGCCATTTTGAACCCACCCACTCACGGGGGTGATTGAGTGCTATGTGAGTGGGTGGGTTCAAAATGGTGGCCGGTTATTTTCTCTGGGACGTTGAAAGTCCGCCATTTTGAACCCACCCACTCACTCGGGTGCACTGATTTGACCTGGGATGTGAGTGGGTGGGTTAAAAATGGTGGTTTTTGGTGTTGTGTGTGTAAAATAAGGGTCCGCCATTTTGAACCCACCCACTCACGGGGAAAACGTATAAAAGCAGTCGATTTTTAGGAGTGGATAGAAAAACGTATAAAAGGAGTCCATTTTTAGGGAAAGGGGTGTATTCAATCTGACTTACCTGACCTGACCTGTCTGCCTGCCTGCCTGCCTGCCTGCATCCCTGCCTTGCTTGCCTGCCTGCATTCTGCCTGTATGGAATGCATGTACTGACTTGGTTCTGGGTTTTTTCCATCACGGTTGTGCGCAGGTGTATGACGTCACTTCCGGTCTGCGTGAATCGGGCGTGACCTGGGACTATGGGATGCATGTACTGACTTGGTTCTGGGTATTTGTCATCACGGGGAGGTCACGTGATCAGTTCAAGGTCATATCCATTTTTTATCGATATGTCAACCCCACACCCAGTCCATTAGATGCTCCTTCACCTAAGCTTCACTTTGATACCTCACTCGACCTGTGGTGTGAGTGAGTGCAAGAATGTATTCATCCGCGGTGATGCAGTCATGTCTGGCGGTGATTCGGTCTCGGGAAAAAGCTTCCTTGCCCAATGCCTACGGACTTTACCGAAGATACACGGACTTTAACGAAAAGACACGGACGTACACGAAAAGACGCGAAGGTGAACGCCATTGTGGGAAACCTCCCACAGACAGGTCAGTACATGCATTTCTATGTTGTTCACGCATAATAAAAGGATTGATCCGTAATCTGTGTTGTTGTTGTTGCTCCCTTTTTTGGACTAACCCATCAGAATAGTACGTATCACGGACTATACCCGTAGAGCTACATCTGGTCTATAAAACATGTCCCTCTGGATCCCACACCTACATTTCTACAGAGCCATGGCGGAGATCAAGCCCCATGCGACTCGCATTTTACAGTATGCCACCGTGGTGAATTCATTCACGGTTACCGAGCAGTGGTCCGGTCCATGTTTGCAGATGGCGCCGACAACGAGGGACGACGCCAGATCCTGAACGAGTTCACAGAAGCGGTCCTCCACAGAGTGCACTCGATGGAGAGGCGTGCCATCACTCACCACTACTGGACTATGACAGCCATCCTTGATGCTCGCGCTATGGACCAGGAGCGCTCACGCCGGAACCAGCGCCGGCTGGTTGGCCTCATACTAGTCTGTGCCCTATTCACCCTGGCGCTGTGGTATTGACACTATAAATACGAGGGATGAGACAGAGTGTGTGTCATTCTCCCTTCGACATTTAGAGGAAGCATGTCATCACTCCAAGCCATCCTGACGCTTACACCCAATGTGAAGTTATACGTGTATGATGCTAAAGTGACCCTGGTCGAAGATTGTGGAAATATTTGCTTTGAGCACGCTGAGACTCTATCGGATAGGGTGACACTAGAGCGTGATGGCTGGACTAAGTTTCAACGGGTGTTGAGCGGAGAGTTAGACGGACACCTGATCCACCTGGACAAGGCCAACTACGTATACCATACTGCGCTCTACCCACGGGTGGGACGCTACCAAGAGCCGGCTCGAAGTTTCCTCCTAACTCCCTCTCTGTGGTCAGCCTTGGAGAAAATAGGCCCTCTGGTGGACCAGTTATTTATACCCGACGATCGATCACCCCACCAATTGGCATGGGCTCGTGCTATCGAACACGCACTAGATGAACCTAATGAAAAAAAGCGGATGGAGAAAATACTATATGTATAGAATGCGCAGAGGCTGGAATGACAGTGTCACCTGATGAAGCCACCCACACACACATGACGGGCCAGAACGATGAAGAAGAAGAAAAAATCCGTGATGAAGCCGCGGGGCCAATGGCTGAACCCCATGAACAACTACATGAACCCGACGACGATGCCATTGATTACCCCGCTAGACTCAGTCAGCCCAATGACATGACCACCTGATCCTTTGATCTCACGGGGTTCTCCCTATAAATACGAGAGACAGTGAAATCTGGTACCATTCACGTACTGACCATGACGGAGCATATAGTACTGGCGTATTTCAGCTTGACCCCCGAGGTTTTCCTGCACGTGTATGCGGATACGGTCGATATCATGGAGGAGGTGGTAGGAGACACGGACCCTACACAACCGTGCCCGGCTCACATTCGTCTGTCCCGGGAGGGCTGGACCAAATTCAAACGGGTGTTGTCTGGTGAACTGACGGCGACCTCATCCACTTGTGTCACGATGTGTACATCCGACGCGGCCCTTTCTTTGCTCAATTGGCTCGGCTAGATGGAGGTACAGTGCATTTTACCCTTCACCATGATCTATGGTCTGCATTGGAAGATGCCGTGGTGGATGTGGATGAAGTGCTTATCAAGCGGTCATCAGACGAGTTGGACTGGTCATTGACCATGGCCACTGTGGAAGTCCACGAAGAAAATCAGAAAGAAACTCCGGCCCAAGATATACCCGTTATAAATAAACGATAGAGCCAGGGTCCATCATCATTTTGTCACCATGAAGCGCTGGGAGAAGGTGTTGGATAACTTATACTACAGTCCCGACAGTCCGGCGGCCTATAGTGCATTGTCGGCTCTCTATCGAGCGGCCAAACCCCAGGGGTACAACGTGCCCAAGTCCGAGATTGGTTAAGAAGACAAGACACCTATACCTTACATCGATCTGTCCGTCGCCATTTTCTACGGAACCGGGTCATCGTGGGAGGAATAGATGCTCAGTGGCAAGCGGATTTGGTGGATATGAGCGCCTTTGCCAAACACAACGATGAGAATCGGTATATCTTGACGTGCATCGATATCCTATCCAAGTATGCGTGGGTGGTACCCATCCGGACGAAAACGGGGGCAAATCTCATAGCGGCGTTCAAAGACATCTTCAAGACCGGGCGCAAACCTTTGTATTTGCAAACCGACGAAGGCACGGAATTCCTCAACAGACCGTTCCAAGCCTTTCTCAAGAAACAGAAGGTGTTTTTCTTCCATACGTACAACGAGACCAAGGCTTCCGTGGTGGAGAGGTTCAACAGGACATTCAAAGGCCGCATGTATAAATATTTCACCTATAAGAATACAAGGCGGTACATCGATGTTCTCCCGAAACTGGTGAGGGGTTACAATCGAGCCTATCATCGAAGTATAGAGAGAGCCCCCATTACCGTGACCCAACGCAATGAAGCCCAAGTCCGGCGTGTCTTGTACTCCAGGCCATCGCAGCGAACGACGAAGGCGGTGTACAAAGTCGGGGACCCTGTACGGATCAGTAAAGTCAAGGGCAAGTTCGAGAAAAGTTACTTGCCCAACTGGAGCGATGAGCACTTCCTGATTAAACGGCGCCTACCCTGACAGCGGCGAGTCTATGAACTGGAAGATCTCCAAGGGGAAACGTTGCTGGGGACGTTTTACGACACGGAATTACAGCCTGTTGTAAAAACACAGCAAGATTACTACACGGTGGAGCAGATTTTGAAAACGGAACGTCTACGTGGCAAACTGTTTCATTTCGTAAAATGGCAAGGCTGGCCCAGTTCCTTCAATTCCTGGGTCACGGCCAACCAGGTGAAACGACTATAAAACCAGACACCACTGCCGTCCTCCTTCATTCCACATCCGACCACAGTGCTATGGACCAACAGCAGCTGCCTCTGAAGACAGCGTCTCGCAAAACGCGCAAAGCGCAAGTGGTCTTTGGGGTGCTATTGCTAACCCTGCTGAGTGTGTTGTACGGAGGTGTGTTT
>JAVTVY010035352.1:0-15298 GCA_036873755.1 Hanleya hanleyi | reverse complement strand
CGTCCATAATCCAAAGACCTATTCCATTTTCCACATAACAGTATTAGCACCAAATTCAAAAAGACAATCATAGTATACATAAACATAGGCTTGTTTCCTGCAAGAGAGAAGCGGTCAACAGTTTTCAATGATGCCTGCAAGACATCATGATGTTCCAAAAATATCAAATCCGTATCGCTGATCAGTATTCTTAATCCATAATATTCGTTGTAAAGTCGTCATCTAAAGAATGATGTATCTCAGTCACGCTTTGATTGTGACTGTTCATATGAGTACAATGAGGATCTTGAAGTACATGGGTTCATACGGCCCTAGCCCCGGGTTAAGCGGAATTAGACACAAGTTACGAAACGTAACGCCATAGATCTTGCACGCTACGCTCGTATTTTGCTATCAGCATACGATATGTATCGCCAAATTTGAGAAACTTTGAGTGGAGGCGTTTGGTGGTGTAGCCCTGTTTTATAAGTTTCTGCAACAATGTTTTGTGCCGTTGATTAAACCCAGGATCTAGCAAATGCTACTAGGCGTGATATGTGTACGCCATATGCAGGGACGATCACGGACTGTGATAAATTACCGCGTAACATCTATTTGCGAACCGTATGCCGGGGAGAACGTTGATTTGGGAAACTCCAGAACATATATGAAAACATTATAAGCTATATCCTTCTTATTTTTTCGTCGTGTGAGGTATAAAAATCTTCTCATATTATCACCGGAGTAGAGATCTGTAGGACTTGGGGCGTGGAGTTGCAGTCGCTGATGATAAAGAGAAGCATCTATGGCTGCCAGTTGACCATGGTAGCTATTGTTTTCCGATGAGATTGGCTTGGAAAGTACTACCGGTTCACCGGTCATGCTATTGAGATATATGACTAATCCCATTCCATAAGCTCCGGGTTGTCCAGGAATGATAGACAACATGTTCTGCATGCAGAATCCGCCATTTTGTTGTTGCTCTCTGTTGTCCGATTGCCTGTGATCTCCAGTGTTGATAACCTTCTATGTTGCAGTTTCACAATTAGTTTCTCAAAACAGGTGCTAACAGTGTGGTTGTCCACGGATTGAATGACGGTTGGCTTGATGACCCTTTCTGGCTCGAAGATCATCTAGCAGGGAGTAGACCATATGGCAGGGAGTCCGAAGGTTGACGATTTATTGCTCGGTTTGATAATGTGTCCATGAGTGTCTGGCCCGGGTATTAGTAGAAGGCCCCCTCGCTATGCCAAATCATTTCTTTCCTGGTTGAGCTCGTTGATGAAGCCATAAATGTGCACTTTTGCAAGAACATTAGGAGATACTGGCAAGTGGTACAGATAGGTTTTTACAAGACAATTTCTGAACCCTCCCTAGCTCCTCTAAGGGCTCTAATGCTTCACGTTTGGTGATTAGATCCGTGCTGGTGTCAAATCTTCCATTTATAAGCTTTCTGACCTTTGCCAAGATCCTCAGTACTTTGCT
Organism: Hanleya hanleyi; assembly: GCA_036873755.1. Lineage (NCBI taxonomy): Eukaryota > Metazoa > Mollusca > Polyplacophora > Lepidopleurida > Hanleyidae > Hanleya > Hanleya hanleyi. The sequence continues at coordinate 13,834 of JAVTVY010035352.1, read as the reverse complement.
GTTAGCTCAGTCAATCTGAGGTTTGAAGTTGAGTTTGTTGTCTACAATGACACCTAGATATCTTTTCGTGGTTGACATAATTCAGTTCATTACCATCCATTTCCAGTTTTATATTTGTTGCCTTTTTTGGTGAGGAGCTTATATTGTCTCTCAGACCAAGCCATCCATCGGTCGACGACCGTGTGGTCATGTCATTCAAGATGACCACATGAACAGTAACAATAAAAGCGTGGCTGGGATACATAATCACGGGGATCAATTGTGGTACTTGTGATGTTTTTAGAAATATGCAGTCAGTATATTCGTCTGTGGGGTCATATGACTTCTTGTCAGTACTCCGGCATCGTTTTTCACCACCCCTTTAATGTTGCGTTTAACGTCTACTTGCATCACTAGCTGTGCCACCATATAGTTTCACTATATGTCCAAACTGTCCAATATTTTGGACGGTATGGGAGATCCGTTTCATACTTCACTTGTTATGGGCGGTTTTATTTCCTTTATCAAAAGAAAAAGGTTCTTTCTCTCGTGATGATTTAACTGCATCATACTGCCAGTTCTGAGTCGTTCCATTAGGTATGCGCGACTACTCCGTTGCAGAGGTACCGCGTCCCGCTAACATTTATCAAGAATAGTAGTATGGTAGAACAGAACAGTACGGTAGTACATGTAGTACACCAGGTTTCATGGGTATATATAAGTTTTACAGAACATTCAAAGATAGTAGGTAACCAGTCAGACTGGTCATGTGAAGAGGCTGGATGTTTTTCTCTTAAATATTTTATCAGCCGAATATCCTCAGCTCTTGTTTTGGCTTACCTTGTATTGAAATGTATGGGTACCTCGCGGGGAACACTGTTACATATAGTCATGATGACGGGAGACAACTAATCACGCGATGAAATGTATTACTCAGTGATACGTTTATCAATTCTTTGCAATATTCTCGCGTAGCTAGGACACGGGAACCTGGGAAAACTAACTTACTGAATCATATTGTTAAGCATGGTGGACAATAGTATGTATTCGCCGATGGTATTACATGTCGATGAGCGATCGCTGCACCCTTGCCTTATACAGCCATACAATAAACTGGAAGTGATGGTGTGTAAATCGATTTGAGCGTTCGCAGGAATAGACAAGATCTAACAATTTCATAGTTGTAAATATCATGTGCAACTGCGGCGTTAGATTCTCCGGGCAGAGAATTTCCCTATCCATTTCATTTCTGCTAATGGTATCAAATGACATGATGTTGCGTGAGCTCGTAAAGATGCTCCTAGAGAGATTCAGGCATTATATTATATGAAAGTGCCCGTCGCAATATTATCCGGCTATAAACTACCTCGGGACATTTACGTGGATGTGGTATCCCGTTAATAATGCTCGTCTGACAGGATTATTATGTGAATCTACCACTGTCCAATTTATGGATGATTACCCTGTTCCCTATTGATAATGCCATGCGGCATGATTTAAACTGCCAGTGTAGATGTAAAGACACAGATAGGATTGCACTAAATTCCACTCAATGGTTTAGCAGGCTTGTTATACTCTTGCCTTGCAAACCGCTAATCTTATTGGTCACTTCAAGAAAAAAGCATTTAGATACAAAAACATCAAATGTTTTCAGTTAAGGGATAAAAGCATTTCTACCTTTTTCGTACGAAAATTAACATCAATTTTCAGACGTGCATAAAGCAAAATTTAAAAACAAAACAAAAATGGTTTCCCGCAAGAGAGAAGCCATCAACGACTGCAAGACATCATGATGTTACATAAAATCCTTATCTCTGACCAGTATTCTTTTTTCAAATGAATTTTCAAACCGTTCTCCAGAACTCGCTCGAGAATATGTTTTTGATGACATCTATATAAAACAAAACCACGAATAACACTTTTATTCGATAACAGCCAGAATGTCGAACTAGAGGTACTCTCTCAAAACTACTGTGTTTAAAAAGTACACAAAATGTGGCAAAAATTATCATACACAACGTGGTGTGTACACTTTATACACTGCGTTGTGGACTTCTCCAAGCAAATTATTCCGAAAGTACACATCGATGTGTACAAGACTTACACAAAAGTGTGTATAAAAAGTGCTGTGCATGATAATTTTTGTCACACTTTGTGTACTTTTTGTACACAATAGTTTTGAGAGTGTATATCATATCACAAGGAATTAAAATTAGTCGAAATGTCGAGTAAAAGACTACGAAACACTTTGGCTAACATATTGTATCTATCCAAATAGTGGACGACAGAGCACTTCACTGGCCGAATGCTGGGTCAAATGGAAGATAGAAAAGCAAAACCACTTGAAAGAATCCCAATTCCAGAATGTAGCGTAAGATAACGAGGAAATGTTAGGCCTATATCACCGCAGATCTGCCAGAGAGGGTGAACTGATACAATAATATTCCATGCATGAAAAAAAGAAGAAAAAATATATAATTGTCTTATCTGTACGAACGATATTCGTCGTCCTATGTGTTGGGTGGCAACGATCTCCGAAGTCTAAAAGACGTTTCTAGAAAACAAATATGTGAGAAATAGTTACTAAATTATGTCGCTTAATAAGCACTCATGTGATGCGACTGAAAATTGTATTTGATATACGAGTATCATTTGTCGAGTATCTTAACCGGTCATAAACTCCTGCTTGGGCTTAAGTTGAAAACCACTATGCCTTTCGTCATAATACCAGTTCCACCATCAGTGTAAAATATGGGTATCACGCAGTTAACACTGATAGCCATAATATCTCCGGACGAGAGACAACTTAACACGCAATGAAAAGGATAGCTGAGTAATAATGCTTATATATATATCTGGGCAATATTCGTTCGAAACATTAGGACACAGAAAAATTAACGTGCGAAGCTGGCCGAGAAAATGTGTATTCGCCGATAGCATTGCGTGTCGATGCGCGATCGGTTCACCCTTGCAATAGATAACCATGCAACAAACTGGAAGTCAAAGTATGGCAATCAATTTGAGAGTTCAGGGGAATGAACGTAGTGTAACAATTTCATCATTGTAAAAATCCAATAGAACATCATACTTCAGCATTATGTTCCCCGGGTAGAGAAATGCACCATCCATTTAATTTCCCTAATGGCGTTAAATGGTTTGTTGTCGTGTCGACTCGTAAAGAAGATCTTGCAGGTCTTATGCATGTTATAAGAGAAGTGCTCGTCAATATATTTTCCGGTTATATACTACTCCAGGACATTTACGTGGGTGTGGTATGCCGTGAATAACGTTCGTCTGACAGGATTATTATGTGAATCTACCACAGTTCAATTTATGGATGATTACCCTGTTCACTATTGATAATGTGATCCGGCATGATATCAACTGCCAGTGTAGATGCGAAGACACACAAAATTGCACTAAAATCCACTCAATGATTTGGCACGTTTGTTATACTCCTTCCTCGCAAACCTTTATCTTTTGAACGCTGGAGAAAGGCGTTTAGATAGAAAAACATCAAATTATTTTAGTTAAACAATTTATGCGTCAATGGTCCTGAAACCTGATGGCGTAGGCCCCCTACATTCATGACAATAAAATCCCACTTCTATCGCTTGATGCAATGCACGTTTGTTATACTCCTTTCTCGCAAACCTTTATCTTTTGAACGCTGGAGAAAGGCGTTTAGATAGAAAAACATCAAATTATTTTAGTTAAACAATTTATGCGTCAATGGTCCTGAAACCTGATGGCGTAGGCCCCCAACATCCATGAAAATTAAATGGCTGGTGGGGATCTTTATACAATTCAATTAGCCTGTCACCTCCCTCGTGTAACATGCCACCAACTTAATTGCCAGCCCGAGGTTCTCAGACTGGCACAGTCGGAAGAGCAAGCTTAATTTGGTGTATCGGGTTACATATAGGACTTCACGCCTTGAGGCACTTGTACTTCGTGATGACAATGACAATTTAATTGGTTTCGTGTTACATAAGTAATGTTGGATTTCTCATGCAGATGAATGAATAAACAATTCATCACGTGATTGTGAGAGATTTAATACGTCATCAGGGTTTGGGTCCATAGTCGAAATACCTTTTTCGAACCACAATTTTGATCAATTTTCGAATAAAAGAACATTTTTTAAACAAGCACAATATGGCTTCCTGCAAGAAGGAAGCCATCAACAGTTTTCCATGATAACAGCAGCACGTGATGATGTTACGTAAAACCCTGATCACTGACAGTATTCTTTTCTCAATTGAATTTCCTAATCCTTTTCTAGAGCTCGTACGAGAATATGTTTTCGGGAACACGATAAATTTTTGTAAGGTGAACATTTTCTTCTTCATTGTATATTTGTAGACGCGGTCTTAATGGTATATCGGGTTTATCGAATAGATCGTTGATGGTAACTGCGCAGTGTACATGTATCGCTGTTTGTAGTATTTCCTTGTTATACTGCTGAATGTAGATAACTAAATTGTATCTAGGCAATATACTTGCTTTAAAAAGCAAAGCATTTTAGATTAACACCAGTTTCACCGTCGGTGTGGGTATGCGTATGGTTCTCTCGAAGTTAACACCGATAGTCATAATATCCTCTGAAGAGAGACAGCTTAACACGCGATGAAAAGGTTAACTCAGTAATATGCTTATACAGCTGTGCAATATTGTGAGAAGCTTTAGGATACAGCAAAAGTAATGTGTGAAACTGGCAGAGAAAATTTGTACTCGCCGACAGCATTGCGTGTCGATGAGCGATCAGTGCACCGTTGCTATGGACAATAAACTGGAAGTCAAAGTTTGGTAATCGATTTGAGCGTTTAGAGGGAAGTAGTGGATGTTGGGCAACTAAAGCCAACTTTCACCCGGATGTAACTATGACGTCACAACTGTATGGTTTGTAACGAGGCTTTTGATTGGTTGAATTGTAAGTGTGAGGTTGAATTTGATTGGTTGAGGTGTCGTCCCTGTTGTAAAGCAAGATGGTGGGTGTCGGCCCTGTTGTAAAGCAAGATGGTGGTGTGATAGCAAGATGGCGGTGTGGTTCGGAGATGTTCGGGTGTGTTCGGGCCTGTTCGGGCCTGTTCGCGAAGGGTGGAAAGCAAGATGTCTGCTGTCGGTCCTGTTGTAAAGCAAGATGGCGGTTGTCGTCCCTGTTGTAAAGCAAAATGGTGGCTGTGGGCCCTGTTGTAAAGCAAGATGTCGGAGTTGGTTCGTGAATGTTCGGGAATGGGGTGAAAAACATATAAAAGTAGGTGATTTTTAGTGAATGGGTTATAATCATTGGACTACTTTGGGAAGTTTTTTCACCACTGACCTGATTTGCCTGTCTGCCTGCCTGCCTGTCCAGCCAGCCTGCCTGACCCGTTCCAGCTCCTGCCTGACCCGTTCCTGTCTGACCTGTAACCACCCAACCAGCCAGCCAGCCTGCTCCTGCCTGCCTACTTGTCCAGCCAGCCTGCCTGACCAGCTCCTGCCTGACCTCTAACCAGCCACCCTGCCCCGTGTGTTTGGAAGCATGGAAGATTTCCCCTTTGACCCAGCAGCTCCTCGGCGTGTGAGTGAAATTTATCAACGACACTGGGCTACCATACGTCATTGTTTTCACCGTCACCGTCGTCTATTGGATTTGTATAACTTTCGACTGGAAGACTTCACGTATTTGTCTACTTACGCTGAGAGCATATTCAGAGACCAGGTGACAGCGTTCAAGTTGAATATGACATTTGGGTATATTTTACGGCAGAAGAACACGGACCAGCTGCGGTATTATTACCCGAGTAATAATACGTATGTGTTTGACCAGCCGTTCACCGTAACGGAAGACATTTCCCTGCAGCCACTGCTTGAACAATTGACTACGTTGGATCCGTTGCAATGGGCCCAGTTGCAACGTCCCAATACCGAATGGCTTGTGGAAAGGGTCACCAACGTCACATTTTTCGTCACGAAAATGAGAGATCATCCTATCGGTGCTCCTGTACTACTCCCTCCTTGGCTGCTTCGTCGAAAGGGCTTGTATGCATTAACGCGAGGGTCACATGGACCCTACAAAGACCGGAAATGTTTGTTTCGGTGTTTGGCCGTACATGTGGACGGGTGTGACCCTAAGGGTTGTGACAGAGTGGCCAATGACTATTGGGAGCAGTATTTACAGCAGCAAGACATGGATCAGCGGCACTTCCGTGGCGTTCCTTTCAAGAATTTGGATGACGTGGAAACCTTATTTAACATCAATATCTTTGTATACCGATTACAACAGGAGGAGGAGGACGATACATTGGTGGCTGAATTGGTGCGTCGTTCCACAGAACGGTACGCTTCTACCATGAAAGTGAATGTGTTCGACTACAATGGCGTGAGTCATTTTTCCTTGATATACAATATGAGCCAGTATTGTGAGTCTTACAGTTGCGCCCAATGCCATCGGGTGTTTCACCGTGTCTCCAACTTACATCGACACGAGAAGAGTTGTACGAACGCTGTGAAGCGAGTCTATCCTGGTGGTGTGTATCATAATACGCCAACTATTTTCGAGGAACTGGCCGATGAGGGTTTGATCATACCGGAGGCGGACCGTTATTTTCCGTACCGGGCGTGTTATGATTTTGAGGCCTTGTTGGAGCCCATGGACTTGTTTTCAGCCAAAACACAGTGGACGCAGCGCCATATTCCCCTCAGTGTGAGCATTTCCAGCAACGTACCTGGCTATGACGCTGCACCGGTCTGTTTCGTGTCTACCGGTGATGCCCATGAGTTAATCTCCCGCATGATGGGGTATTTAGAAGAAGTCAGCGCGGCCAGTACGGAATTGTTGGTGTACAAGTTCCAGGACATACTGGACCAACTGGACGATCGGATTCCTATACCGGGTGTAGCGTTTAGTGATGATGAAGAGTCGGAGTCGGAGTCGGAGTCGCAGTCGGAGCCCATGCAGTCGCAGGATGTGCCTTTACCCAAACCGTATGCCGAGAAATTGAAAGTGCGCTTCTTACAATACCTAGGCCAGTTACCGGTGCTGGGGTTCAACTCGGGGCGCTATGATTTGAACATGGTGAAGGAATTTCTCTACCCTTACTTGGCCCAGGCGAATACCATCCAGTCGGTCATCAAGAAGATCAATAATCATATGGCCCTGATTACCACATCACTCCGTTTCCTGGATGTACGCAACTACCTAGCGCCTAATTATAGTTATGATCAGTGGGTGAAGGCGTATGACTGTGCACAAACGAAAGGTCGGTTCCCTTACACGTATATATCGACGCTCGATCGTTTGGCGGAAACACAGTTACCACCGCGGGAGGCCTTCTTTAACGATTTGAAGCAAGTGGAATGTCCGGAAGACGCGTACCGTGAACTACAGCAGGTATGGAACGACCAACACATGGAGACGATGCGAGATTTCCTCATATGGTATAATAACCTGGATGTGGTTCCTTTCCTGGAAGCGGCTGAGAAAATGGTTCAACTGTTTCGTCGTGAAATGCATGTGGACATCTTCAAGGAGTGTTTAAGTTTACCAGGTGTGGCGCTTCGCCATCTTTTTCAAGCGTGTCCGACGTACTTTTCGTTGATACAGCAGAAAGATGCGGACATGCATGAGTGTTTAAAGGAGAACATTGTGGGTGGTCCCAGTCTTATATTCCACCGTTATCACGAGAAGGACGTGACTACTCTGCCCGGTGGAAAATCTTGTGCTAAGATTATTGGTTTCGATGCCAATGCGTTGTACTTGTGGTCACTCGCCCAACCTATGCCCAGTGGACATTATACACGTTGGTTGGCCGAAGGGCAGCATTTTACGCCCCAACGCGCTTCTTCCAAACATCTCGCCGACCAGTGGATAGATTGGGAAGCCTATCGACGGGGAATTACTATACGACACCAGACCAACGCCACAGAGAAGCGCATAGGCGATCGTCGCCTCCCCGTCGATGGGGTTGCCCTGGTGGGTAACACACCCACTGTATTCCAATTTTACGGTTGCTATTGGCACGGTCACGGATGCCATTTTAGTGCTGGGTGTTTCAACGACCGACGTGGGAAAACAGGTGAGGAATTACGGAAAGAAGTGGTGGAGAACGCGGATTATGTGAAAGAGAGAGGTTACCATCTCATTGAGATGTGGGAGTGTCAATTTCACACCATGTGTGAGGCCCTACCTCATTTACGGCGTTTCTTAAAAGAGGGCGAGTATCCGTTGAGTCGTCGTCGACTGCTGAGTCTACCCCAGATGTTCGACGCCATTCGTTCGGGGGACCTGTACGGCTTTGTCGAATGTGATTTGCATGTTCCCGACACTCTCAAACCTGTCTTCGCCCAGTGCCCGCCCATCTTTAAGAACACGCTGGTGGGTCGAGATGATATTGGGACCACCATGGGGGCCTACGCAAATCAACACGAGTGTTTACCGCATCCGCGTCGCATGTTAATTGGTAGTATGTGGGGAGAGAAGATGTTGTTGGGCACTCCGCTGCTGCAGTGGTATATGCGGCACGGTCTGGAGATTACGAAAATACACCAAGTCATACAGTACGTACCTCACGCCTGTTTTGCGGCAAATGCCGACATTGTGACATCTGCCCGTCGTCAAGGCGACCAAGACCCCAGTAAGGCCATCATCGGTGAAAGTTGGAAGCTCACGGGCAACGGCTATTATGGCAAAACGGTAACCAACCAGGATAAGCACGTGAACGTGAACATTTGTACGACGACTCAAGCCCGCAAAAAGGTCAATTCTCCTCTCTTTCGGTCGGTGGAGGTCATCGATGACGACACGTATGAAATCACTTTAGCCAAGAAGACTATCCGTTACAACTTACCCCTGCAGATTGGATGTATGGTATACCAGGTGGCCAAGCTGCGCATGCTGCAGTTTCTATATGACTTTATGGGTGTCTATTTTAATGCATCAGACTGGCAACTCATGGAGATGGACACGGACTCGGCCTACATGGCCGTCTCTAATGCGGATTGGGAGTCCCTGGTGAAACCCGAGTTACGGGACCAGTATGAGATGGAACGGGACCAGTGGTTACCGCAACGTGACCATTACCAGTATGATAAGCGGACGCCCGGGCTCTTCAAGCTGGAGTGGAGTGGGGATGCTATGATTGCGCTCTCCTCCAAGACGTATTACTGTTACGGGGGAGACGAAAATAAGTTTAGCTGCAAAGGAGTGAACCGGCGCGATCCCAACATCGACAAAGCTCTTTACCTGGACGTGTTGCAAAGCCAGGCCAGTGCGAGTGGCACGAATCGAGGATTTCGCGTGGTGGACCATCAGATACGCACCTATATCCAGCAACGAGACGCCTTTACTTTCTTTTATCCCAAACGAAAAGTATTGGCCGACGGTGTCAGCACTACCTACTTGGACTTGTAAAAATGTGGAACATTAACTGTGGAGTCACGAGTTATAAAACTGTAAAAGTCAGGATGGCCGAGTGGTCTAAGGCGCCAGTCCTAAGTGCTGGTGGGCGCAATCCCGTCGTAGGTTCAAATCCTACTCCTGGCAGAACTTTTTTTTTTTTTTTTTTGTACCTTAATCACTACTACTACTACTATTCTATGTGTACATACCACCTGTATTCTATTTGTATATAGCCTTCTTGTTGACTTAAATAAAGAGAGAGTCAAATCATTTTTTGTGTTTTTTCAACCCTTTATTCAACAATGCACGTCAGAACAACAACGTCATAACAATATAATGTGATAATAATAATATGGGGTCTGCGCAGTACATGTTTTAAGTTAACCAGAGAAATGGCGCATGCACATTAAAACGAGAGGCCGTCCAGTCATAGACCAGGACATCACGGTCTTCGGCTTGACAATAATCATCAAACATATGTACAATGGTGGGCAGTGAATGTCCTCTACTCCGGTGAGTGAGATAAAACACACAGTACTGTCCGCACACACTACTCAAGGGGCCTTGTAATCTTTGCGTATTCCAACGCCACTCTGTCGTTGAGACGTCCATGAATTTCACTAAATCGGCATGGAGGGGTGCAAGTCCGTAGGAATCAAAGTATTCGCCTTGGCCTTGGGTGTCCACGTACACCGCTATCCAATGTTCACCGGGTCGACTCTTCGGGTCTGTATTCAGAATGTAGGCTGCAGGGGTGGTGGAGTGGGTGGGAAACACATTGCGTGGAAATACACCTCGAAAGGGGATCTTGGCATCTCGCTGGAGTATATCCATCAGCTGTTCTGTATCCATGTTTAGCTGGCGAAGTCACACAGCACGTTTCTTTGCGCATCCACGCTGATGACGTTGTCAAACTCGGCGTAGCAAATCACGTTGATGGTGCTCGCTAGAGGTTGTGAGAAACGCAGTTCCAACCGTAGGTTTCCTTTCTTCAGTAAAGCCAGTTGATGATCGTGTTCCAAGGTAGGGGTGAGGTCAAAGGCGAACAATGTGTACCCACGGCTAAAGTCTTTTCGACTGATGGTATTGCCTTCGTCCTGGTTGTTTTGTCCTGTGGCTATAAACAGGTTCAGGTAGGTCCGCACATAGTTTCCGTTAGTAAAGTCCGGTTGTAAGGGTCGGGCTGGAATTTGATGGCCGGCCACGTGCAGTGCCACAAAGTTGATGTTGAAATGCTCAAATTTGAACGGATTCTCAGCCCAATTTCCATTGAATGTGATGTTGGTGACACACGCCAGGGTAAGACGTTTAGGCAGATCTCCTAGAAATAAATTCTCTCTGTTGGCCATCATCGTACCTGCGGGTACCGAGAACACCTTGGTCTGTACGCGTCGGATGGGTTACAGGGCTGGTTTTTTCGCTAAGGCTTGCATGTGACTCAGCAACACCCCCTGTTGCAAATCTACCGTACGGACAAACAGGACTGCATCTTCAATCATGATGTTGTAATCGATAGCGCCCGCTCCACCGGCCATTAAGGCAAACATAGGTGAGGAACGGATCAACTTGATCTTGATGGTTACACCGTTCATCATGTAGCGGTCTTGCATGAACAGATCGGCGTGCAGTCGTCCCATCATATCGATGGACTTGCTTTCGCTTGCTAATTTTTTGCGTCTGGCGTACCCAGTATTGCCAGGGAGTAGATGGTTGTGGTATCCGGGTGTATCCCTGTGGTACAGCTCAGCTTGTAAGTGTGATAGTTTGGCATCACTGCCGTACGACAACAGCGTCTCCAGGTAGGCTCGATACGGATAGGTATTGGTGGACGTACTGATGAGTCTATCGTTCAGACTGATATCCACCTGTTGGAACATGGAGTGCAGCCAAAGATTCACCGGGGTTACATTTGCATCGCCCGCTAGGTCCGTCCCATCCTTGTTCGTTATTTTAGCTTTGACGTACAAGTAGGAGTTGGCTAAATCCAGGTAGGCCGTATCATTGTTTTCAATGGAAAATTCTACGGGACCCACGCCCGTCAGACTAGCCAGGGGTCGATGTTCTACCCAACGTCCTTCGGTTACACTGGTTTGAGTGGGTGGAATAGTCCACAAATCCAATTCACTGTTGGTAGACGGACATGACTCGGAGTGAATGAAGGCCATTATGCGAAAATGTCTCTCCTACTATTACGTCTCTTCTTTTTCTTCTGGGGTTTAGTCCTTCTCTGGGGTGTGCGTCGTGGGTGGGTTGGCCGTCGGCTGACTCTTCGCGGTGTCAGTCTTTGTCTTTTAAGGGCTTTGGCCAGCAACACACCCCCAGCTTCTTTAGCCCGGCGTTTGAAGGCTTGTCGGGGTGCTGTGCCTTCCATCACATCCTCGGCCATGCGCAATCCACTTTGTACCGCTTGTTTCCCTACCGTTTTAACACCCCGTGTCACCATGGGCAGGAACGTTTTGACGATACTCCCCAGTATGTTTCCCAATCCATGTCCACGTTGCATGCGTGCCCCACTAAACATGGGCATGCCTCCTCCCGTTTGTTTCTTGTAGTAGTCGGCATAGCTGGGTGTATGGCACTCGTAAGGTACGTACATTATTATACGAAGTGAGGAGAACGGGTTTGTCGGAAAGCAAGTGTCAGCACCACTTTTCCTCGCTCGAATGGGATCGGCCGTCCCGTGTCATCTCTTATATCCACCGTGATCGTGTCGATATCGGTATGGCGTACGGGCAGGAACATGATAGGGTTGAAACTGTGGGTGGCTTGTTCGCCATACGTCTTGCTAATGGGCACCACTCGTAACAGAGGTGTGTTCATATCACCCACAATATGACTGTCCACGGCATCCGAGTAGACGTACAGTGCGTACATGCCTTCTTTCATATCCATCAAATGGGACCCGTGCTCATTGGTGGGACCCTTGTATACGACGTGGTGAGACAGCCGTAACATTTCCTGTAGTCTAGAACTGAGTTTCGCGTTCACGAGAGGGGTCAGCCAGATAAAGCTCTTTTCGTTGTGTGCGTTGACCTCGAAGCACAGGTTTCTCTTCAAGCGCATGGATAACTGGCGTGTTGCATCATTCGTGAACGCCTGTAGAGCCTTGTACTCCATCAAGGCATTCAGAGCCCGTACGAACTTCTGCGGTGTATCGTATTGACCTGCGGGGAGAGTCAGTCTGTAGATTTTTTCGTCGTAGACTACTTCGTACCATATTTCTCCGTGTTGTACGTTGTACCATGAGTAAGGGTATTGAATCTCCACCAGTCCACATTCCCAGCGTCCCGATAAATGTAACGGTTGAGGTAATTGCGTGACATACTTGGTCAAGGTGTTGTCAGGAAACACGTCGAGTGAGCTATTACTGGGCAACGTCAGGTAAAACATGATGACGCCTGACGACTGATGTGGTTCTGGCTTCTGCACCGGTTTTTTATATTATTAGTAGGGGTCCCAGTGTGCCTGGCGGGGGGTGCCCACTCGGTGTTGTGGCAATGACTTGAAACGTCCAAATCGTCGTGCTGGTGTTTTGGGTGGTGACATGAGCTCCCAAGAGGGTTGTGGTGGTGGTGGTGGTGGTGGTGGTTGTGATGGTTGGTGTCGGGTGTTCGATTGCTCCATAAAGGCCCAACGGTTAGGATTGCCTACCAATTCTTGTGGGATGTGCGTGTCTTTTAAGCCCTGAGCAAAGACTTCCCAGCCCGCGGGGTTGGAATGTTTGCGAGTACGCACTATATCGTTGATCAAATCGGTGATATGAGACCCCGGTACCACTTTGTTTCGAATCAGTAGGTTTCCGTCCGCATTCCAACTCATATCGGCATGTTGTTTCACCCGGTCCAACAATAAACGGGCCCGCGTCTTGTAGGCTTTAGGCACACTGCTCAACACTTCTTCTTCCAGCTGAGGTGATGGAGCAGCTGTTGTTGTGGTTGTGGGTGTGGGTAGTGGTGGTGGTGGTGGTGTAGTACTAGTACTACTTCCTACTCCTCTATATTGATCCATAAACGTCTAGTACCGGTTCAGTGTATGATGGTAGCGTTGAATTTTCTCGTGATCGGGGAGTCCACGTTGTTGCAGTATATTATTCATTTCTTCATCCAGAGATTGGAGTTGTTGCACGGTGGCCGGCACGGGATAGGGCGATTGTAAACTCTGTAACAATCGAGGTTCGACCAGCATCATTTTTTTCGTATGTTCCATGGGTGTTAGCGTCCTCCTCCTCCTCCCAAGATGGAGCCGAGTAATGGACCCAGTACAGTAGCGGCTAAGGGAGCTAGGAGTGCACCGAGAAATCCACCGCGCTGTAACACCTGTTTCTTTTTTTTTAAACTCTCCGTCTTCTTGACTAACGTTCTGAGACCTGCCTTGTGCCGTTGCAAGTTCCCCTTCTGTACAGCACTGAGGGGAACATTGCCTTTTAACACATTATGGGCCACTTCACACAAACACGGTACCAATTCGGGCTCC